>PISX010006974.1:0-92790 GCA_004024625.1 Mellivora capensis | reverse complement strand
TGGCTCCATTTTCCTCTTCTCTGATTTACCTCCAGGGGGCAGTACAGTCCAATGATAGGCTGTGGGGTCAGAATCCTGGGGCTGAAATCCCTGCTCTGTCAGTTTCAGTTACACAAACTAAGACAAGTTAGTTATCCTGAGCCTTAGTTTCTCAGGCATAAAATGAGGAAACGGACAGAACCTACTTCATATGATTATTATAAGGATGAAATGAGAAAATGACCTCCACCAATACCTGTTTGCTGTTATTTTATGTTATCATCATTTTAGCCTTTCTTATGATATCATCACTAAACATAATTTATTCACCTCATATATTTTAAGCACCTAATATTTGTTAGACACTGTAGGTGATAAGGCTAAAAACACAACTCAATCCCTCATCTCCGTACGTTCACAGACCACCCAGAGAAAACACACTTATAAATAGAATAATGCAGTAAGACAGATATACTAAGTCCTGCAAAGGTAAAAGAAGGGTGGATGTCTTCACCTCCAACAGGGTTAAGTAAAGGGCAGGGAGCAAGAAGCTTTCTTGCCACTGTGGGACAATGGATAGATTTAGACAGAGTGGAAAATGCCCACCTCCCAATCTCCTGACACATACACCCCTCCCCCACACATACATCAGGCACTATCCTTAGCTCTTTGGACAAACACACATGACATGAGCTTAGCCAATTAGGTTCTCCTGACTGGTCCTTTGATTCTGGAGAGAGAGGGGTCAAGTTGAATAGCCAGAAAATATTCCCAGTCCCCTGGCTAAGGGCAATGGCCAGTGGTGTAGTGGTGAGTACCCAGGGGCATCAAAGCTAAATGGCAACAGGAATAAAGACCAATTCTAAGCCTGCTGTGCCAGTGGAGTGATCCCAGCTGTGTCCTCAGCTGCTTAGCTTCCCTTGGTCCCTAGTCTCTTCATGAATCAGATCTCCAGACCTCTGGCCAATTGTGAGAAACCCAATATCCTTCCAACAATTATTTCTTTGCCTGTGTTGGACAGAGATTCTCTGTTACTTGAAACCAAGAACCCCAGTTGGTACCTTGGGTTATCAAATAAAACTTTCCAGCCTTATTGGAATTGTGGCTTTGGCTTTCCAAGTGGACTCTAATTACCACTTTCTTCTATGTTAACTAAGATACTATTTTATTGCCTTTTTCAGCGTAAACAGGCTTTATTGTCGAACTTTATCTTAGCAAAATGTATATCAAGGAAAGTATTGTCTGAATTTCCATTTATCAAAAGAACCAACTGCTCCTACTTGCCACAAAAAATTCTTCCATGACTCATGCCTCCACACCAGACTCTTAATCTTTTCATTTTGTGATAAGCAATGAAGATGAAAGCCAAAGATAAACAGAAGAGCAATGTAAGCCAATGAAGAAATAAGAAATCATTTATTGATTTCTCGTGGGAGTCAACAACCCACTCCTATCTTTGTGTTCTTAATATTAGGTTGATCAAATTGGCATAATTTTGAAAAGGCAAACAGCAGTGAGGCACCTAAAATGGAAGCTTCAGTCACAGTCACACCTTAGCCTGTGGACTGCTGCCACTGCTGGAAATGAAGAGGGGGAAAATGTTGATTTGAAAATGCCCACCCTCTAGAAGGACCCCGACAACCACCAGGTTGGTCCTGGTGTGAAGAGAAAGATCCTGGTACCGTGAACTACTGGGGGAAAAAAGAGAGAGGGAGAGAAAGATCAGTTTGGCTTCTCTATTTGGGGTTCAGGGTATACAGGCAACAAGACCCAAAGAGAACATTTAATAAGAGCTTTTCATCACTTTCATATCCCCAAGCTTCTTCCTCCCCCCTACTTTATCACTTCCCAGCTGTCTCTAGATTTTATTTTGTATCCACTTTGGCTGGGAGGTCAGAGTTAAGCCTTCAGGAATGTGTCTCTCTATAGGCAGAAACCTGATTCCCTCTGAAAAAACTCTTAGTAGACCTTGGGAAAACTGCAGTTGCTATCACATGTACAGAGAGAGCTTTTGCAGTCATTGGACTTTAAATGTTCTGTTTGTTGGACTGCCAAAAGGTTACTGCTCCCTGGAGAACTGAGCCAGTTCCTCTAAACCCCTCCCACTGACTCATATGTTTGTCTGGCTGCAGCTGCTCAAAAAGATGGTAATTTAAAAGCTGCTACACAAGTCCGAAAGCAATAACCAAAACAGTGGCAATATCCTCAGGTCTCGAATAGAAAATACCCCTCCTGAGAAATGCAAGGGTAGGGGAAGGAACATGAGAGAAAACAGTGGAACACAGAATGGATAAGATGAAAAGAAACAGGAAGGAAATCACGAGTTCTCGGGGCTGGAAACGATTTTGCTCTGTGACCTTGCTAATGGCAGTCTCATGGATTCATTTTCTTCTCCCTGCAGTTAAATTTTCTGTGCCCTAGATTTATGCAGTGGTTGATACTGATAACTTATCAATATCACAATGTTAAAATCATATTCTTCAGCAATGCTTAATAACGCTTATTATTTCATTATTATTTCCATCCTAACAATATCCCAGTGAGTTGGGACACAAGATATTTCCTACACAAAATAAAAATGTCTTAGCTCTCACGACCTTCTACACAAATCCCACATTTCCTTCAGCAGAGCCCAGAAAAAAAAAAAAATGGTAAGCCACACCATAGTATTCCAGGATGCTGACTCCATCTCTGCAGCCTCTGCCCCCCGCCCAAGTCCCTTCCATACTCCCGAGTGTTCTCGAGTTTTCCCATCTCTCTCATCAAACAGGAAAGTGACCTAATAAGCATTGATCTAAGGTGCTGAAGGAGAAACAGTGCTGCTACTCTTCCACCTTCAAAAAGAGGCAAAGGGAAAGAATGATGCTCACTGCACAGAAGCTGCCAATAACAGGACTTTTACTCCTAAGTGTGAGAGTTAATAAGAGACAAGAAGCCTTCCCTGAAACCCCTCAAACCATGTCATGAGCTACCTTAACGGTACAGTCTCTAAAATCCCAAAACCTTTTCCACTGATGCCTACCACATCAAAGATCCTCAGCAATCCATTTGATTCAAAAACAACTGTAACACTGCAAAATAAAGCCCATGCCCACTGATTACAGATGTCATCTTTAGTGTTTGTGATGAAATGCTCTACCTTACCGGAAACTGTCTCTTCCATAGCCTTTCTTCATCTGTTATCAAAAACAGGGGCGGTCTCTCGGTTGATTCAGCCTAAGAGAGCACTTCAGAATTTCATTACCTATATCTCACTCTCTTGTGGTTGCAATCCTATCACCCACCACCTAACCTGTAGTTCTGCATGAAGGTCTCTGATAATAGGTACAGAATCCATGGACAACTCCACTTGATTTTATTTTTTTTAAGATCTCGATTAGGTGGGTCTTGTCAAATGCTCCAAGGATTCATTTTCTGCCAGTTTTGGTATATTTCCACAAAGATGTGAAACTATTTATAAACTGCTTCACTTCCTGGAAAGTTTTTGCTACTCCAAGGAAAACTTCTAAAGTTTTAGAACATCCCTTTGAAACTTGTCACTTTGCACTGATCCCATTTTCTTCTTATTTGGGGGGAAACTGTTTCAAAAACTTGTATTTAGATAATCCTAACAAAATTGCTTATTTTAGTTGTGAAATTGTACCTCCCCAGCAAAACTATAAACTCTTAGAAGAAAGATGCCTGCCATTTGTTTGTCCAGTTTATCTTCATAATCACTCTTCCCAGTACCTACCACAACTCCCATGCACACAGTGGGGGTACAACAGCATTGTAGTAATGAGCACTAAACTAGATAATTCAATATTTAATGCTGTGTTTTCAGGGGTCAACATTTCTGTCTATACCAATAAATGAACATGGAGATGCTAAAACAGCGTGAGCTTTGCAATACAAACTGACACTTGTCTCCTAGCTAAGAAATGTCAAAATGTAGAGCTGGGGAAGGAATATCATTTGCTATCGAGAACACAGGCTAATACCTCTGGCTTGTCAGTGACTACTTATAGATATCAAGGAGTTTGGCATTCTTGCCCTTAAAATTACCAGTGAATGTATACAACAAAATCTTGCATTTTCACAATTTTTTAGATGCATTATGGCTTCAAATGATTTTTTTCCTTTATGTGTATCTTATGTTTACTTTAGGCCATTACTCTCCAGAGTAGTGTTTGTAATATATGCACACTAGAATAAGTTAAAAGCTGTTAACACTTATTAGCTATCATTTTTGGTATACATTTAAACTTTTTTAGTTTCAGTATTTATTTCATATTTAATTATCCTTGTTAAGAGTAATCTATGCATCAGCTCTGAATACAGATTTTCCTGCAAAAAAATAAAATTAAAATTAATTAAAATTAAATTAATTTAATAAACTTTTTTATTGCCATTAAAATACAAATAAATCATTAGCCTTAGTGGATATTAAACAAGTTAAATCAGTTTTTACCAAATTATAATAGTTACTTTCAACATTAAAAAGGGTTTGGAACTGGGGCACCTGGGTGGCTCAGTGGGTTAAAGCCTCTGCCTTCGGCTCAGGTCATGATCCCAGGGTCCTGGGATCGAGCCCCATATCAGCCTCTCTGCACAGCAGGGAGCCTGCCTCCCCCTCTCTCTCTGCCTGCCTCTCTGCCTACTTGTGATCTCTGTCTGTCAAACAAAATCTTTAAAAAAAAAAAAAAATTTTTTTTTTTTTAAAGGGTTTGGAAGACTGTGACCTAGGTTGGATCCTAACTTTGAGGAGTAACATTTAGAACAGATTTTGGCTCTCTTGGGCCACATTAACTGGAAATATATATTCATATATAAATATCTATACATTTATGTATAAACACGCATCAATATTTATGTTCAATATTTTTCAGATAAGCACCTGTAAAGAGAGTCTTTTTCATTTGTATGCCAATCAGATCCAATTCTTTTTAATTTAAAAACAATATAGGAGGGGCGCCTGGGTGGCTCAGTGGGTTAAAGCCTCTGCCTTCGGCTCAGGTCATGATCCCAGGGTCCTAGGATCGAGCCCCGTATCGGGCTCTCTGCTCCGCAGGGAGCCTGCTTCCTCCTCTCTCTCTGCCTGCCTCTCTGCCTACTTGTGATCTCTCTCTCTCTCTGTCAGATAAGTAAATAAAATCTTTAAAAAAAAAAAAAAAAACAATATAGGAGTGCCTGACTGGCTTATTCAGTGGAGTATGTGTCTCTTGGTCTCAGGATTGTGAGTTCAAGCCCCACATTGGGTGTGGGCCTACTTTAAAAAAATAAATAAAGGCAATGGAAAACAACTTGCTTAGGGAAAAAAAACAAACATCTGTTGATCACTTATTACATACCAATATCCTCTGTGATTCTCTCCTAACAACCCTGGCAGATAGCTATTATTTGTATTTTATAAATGAAGATACTGTTATTTTTTCCAGCTCAAATGGCTAGAAAACAAAAGAGCAAAAACTGCCTGATTGCTAAGCCAGTACTCTTTCTACTACACCAGATTCCTAGAGGACCCAACTGAGAATCACATCCAAGGCAGATGTTTGCACAAAACTCTGACTCTACAGAGTGTTTGCAGATATTTGTGAGATAGTTTCTTAGAAGAGTAAAACTTATCTTTCCCATAAATATAATATTAATGTTTCTGTCACCAACTAGTTTACAGAGCCTGTTTTACCTAAAATGTGTTTAAATAACTTACCCTTTAGGATTTTTTTAAAAGATTTATTTATTTGAGGGATGCCTGGGTGGCTCAGTCATTAAGCATCTGCCTCTGGTTCAGGTCATGATCCCAGGGTCCTGGGATTGAGTCCCATGTCAGGCTCCCTGCTCAGCAAGAAGCCTGCTTCTCCCTCTCCCACTCCCCCACTTATGTTCCCTCTCTCCCTGTTGTCCCTCTCTGTCAAATAAATAAAATTTTTAAAAAACACACATTTATTTGAGAGAGAGAGAGAGAAAGTGCAGGGGTAGGGGCAGAGGGAGAGGGAGAAAGAGTCTCAAACAGACTCTGAGCACTTAGCCAGACACAGGGCTTGATCTCACAACCATGAGACTATAAACTAACCCAAAACCAAGAGTCAGATGCCACCCAGGTGCTAATTTACATCCAGTATTTTTGCAAATGTGCATCTAGTATTTCAATCTAAGTGGCTTATCATGTGGTCATATAAATCTCATGAAATATGGTTTCTCAATATACAATCTGATAAAAAAGTGAAAACACATCCAAAATGGAGTCTTTTATGGTAAGCCCCATGTCACCAAACAGAATTAATTTCAGCTCCCAGAAATGGTATCTTAAATCAATCATGAATTGCCTGATCAGCACTAGTTCAGGGATCTGATAGGCCCCTGCATTCTGCTAAAGAAAAGTAATCTTACGATAACCAACTTGCATTTTGCCTCATAAAACTTCTTTGTTCTCACCCTTTCTGCCTACAAAAGTCTTTCACTTTGTATAGCTCCTCAGAGCTCCTTTTTATCTACTAGACTGGATGCTATCTAATTCATAAATTACTGAATAAAGACAGTAAGATCTTTAAAATGTGTTCATTTGAATTTTGTTTTTTAACACATCGTAGGAGATGAAGATTAAAAGAAGCCCTACAAACAGGCTGACCAACTCTCAGTCTGCCCAGCATTGTGAGGACTCCTAGGACAAGGGACTTTCAGTTTTAAAATTGGGAGTAAGAGGTTCCTGGGAAAGTCCCAGGCAGACAGAACAAGTTGGTTACTCTGCATCTCATCTCATCCAAGCCCTCATTTCACAGGTAAAGAAGCCAAGGCCCAGGGCACAAATCAGATCAAGCAGTTAGTGACCCATGACACCTATACTTTTTCTCTTATTTATATGGACTCGTTCAGCCTGTGGACATACTGTGATTTCTCTGATTTAATCACTGGTTTAATCGTTTATCATGAACACTACCCGTTAGGGTCTGTGTATCAAGAACCAAATCTCTGTTCCCTTTGTATTTTCAGCACTGGTCCAATTCCTGACTCAGTGTGTACAACTTGATATATGCTTGTTGGCTGCTAGTGAAGAATGAAAGTGTGTGGTCTGGGGGAACCGAGATCTTCATTCAAGTTGTATTGGACCAGAAAGACAATAATATATCACAGATAGAAAGCTGAGAGCTGCACGAAGCAACAGCTTCACCAATTTTTTTCCTTTATGTCGTATATATTATATAATAAACATGTATTACTTTTTAGTGAAAAACAATCATTTTTAAAAGAATACTTATCAGTGCTTTGTGTTTCCCAATGAACCAGAGGACCGCTGATCCAGCAGGCAAAAGATAAATGTCATAGGATAAATTACCACCTCAAATGTCCTGCTTGCCACATTTCTTGCCAAGAGAGCAACACAGAGAACCTTCTTATCCTCCCTCATTGTGCCTCACCTGTGGTCCTCACAGATTATTTGTAGAGACAAAAAGGGCAACTGGTGAACAGATTCTGATCTGTTTTCTAACTATATCAATAAACATTCCCTAATTCCTGTTCATATTAAAATCTGAACTGGCAGTAGAACATGCTTAAAAATTGATGTAGCATTTGAGATATGAGATTTCAAAGAAGGGACTTTTTCCTCCAGCTGTGCTGCATCTCCACATCTGCCAAAATGCTCATGGTTTGACTTTGTGCATTCTGAGTTACATTCCTCCCTCTTAAAGAGATGAGAATCATGTGCCAGAACTCATTAAGAAATTACCCACTAAACACTCTGGCTCCCAAGCGGCTTTCTGACACCAAATAAGTTTCTTTGATCAGTAGAATGGTATATTATATTCACTATAAACCTTTAAGGGGGAATCACTGCCAAAAAATTTCAACAGAGATGAAAATACCAGAATTTTGAAGTTGACCAACACTGCTTCTTTATTCCACAGTCCACAGTGATTCAGAGTTTAATTCATTAATATTTAACTTTGCAAGTGTTTCTACATCCACTTAGAAACATCCTTTTTCATTTTTTTCCTCCTTAAAACTTATTGAGTATCACTGTCCTGTAACTTGAAACTATACCCTGGGATTACTTTATTATAGGTGTGAAAGTAGATTTCCAGGGACCTGTGGGCTGCTGGTTGTTATTTAATGTGTGCAACAACTCACAAGTGGTGGTGCATGTGTGGATTTCCCACTCCCAACCCTCTCTCATTTCCATAGGTTAAAATGACCAGTGCATGTATACTGGGAGAGAAAAACACCCATCACCAAAGGGTAGTCTGGACTGAGCGTCTAATAGGAATCAAGGCTAACTCTTTCTTTAGGAGAGACTGTAAAGAATTTTCTCAACATAGATGGGAGATGGTTTTAGCATCAGTTTATAGGGTCACTTCCTTCTGCACTATTGGCTACTTTTGAGTTACTGAGCAGAACAAACCCTCAAACCATGAAGCTTTGTAGGACAGCCTTGACGAGCTCAATACCAAATACAATTCTTAGAGCAGCATTCATACTTTTGGGTACAAAACACAGAAACAAATTTTAATCCAGTGGAACCTATATTAGAATCACTTGGAAAGATTGCCAAATTACTCAAGCTCATTCCCATTCCCAAGACACTCTGAAAGATATTCATGTTCACCCACCCACACTCCCATTAAAAATCGTTGTTCTTGTAGCCACAGCCTACCTACCACAGATCCATAATCAGCTGTCGTCAGGAGGCCACTAGTTAACCTACCATTCCAAGTAACAGATATCAACATCTGAAATGTGCACAGCCTGTAATCCAGCAAGTCCCCTTGTAGGAATTTATCCTACTGACACTTGCACAAGAAGGCAAAAATATGCAAATGAAATATGAAATTTACCAGACTGCAGTAAATAATAAAAACTAAACAATTAAATACATTATGGTATCAAAGCACTGGAATTATTCTACTCAGCTGTTAAAGAGGAAGAAGAAAATCTATATTCACTTATATGAGAAAAATAACTCAGTTTCTCAAATATTTTGGCTGTCTCTGAATGGGCTTTTAGCCATCATTATTACATAGGATTACATAAGAAAAGGGATCTTGGGTCTGGGCCTCTGTAGTACATTCACAAGAGCACCTACAAGGTGCTGTGACATGAAAGCCAGAAGACTTGTAAGAGAATTTCCTGGTCTGCATGGCACAGTACACTAGGATGATGTACATTTCCTATAGCTGTGCCAGGACACCCCGCCCCCGATCACCCCCCTCAAAGTGGCCCCGTAAAGCATAGGGCTGCCTGGACCTGTTATCTCCAGCAGTGAGCAGCCTCTTCATTCACTCTGTCGCACCAATACCTGTGCTTCCTTGTGTGCGGAGGGGAACAGGTTTGGGAAGTTGTGAATTTCAGGAACTGAAAAAGTTACCAGGATCCTGTGTCACTGTTTGTGTCAAAGGCTAATTTCTAAAGGAAAGAGAACAAAATACTAACTGTAACTAGAGCATCTTATGCAAAAGAATGAAGATAACTGGGGTTATTTGAAACTTTTACCTTAAAGTCACTTTGAAATGTTAAATGAAAGAAGCCAGACACAAAAGATCATAAAATACATGATTCCATTTATGTGAAATGTCCAGAAAAGACATATCTATAGAAACAGAAAGTAGATTGGTAGTTGCCTGGGGCTGGGGGTAGGAACAGACTTGATTGCAAATGGACATGAGGAATCTCTCAGGATGATGAAAATGTTCTTAAATTGGACTGAGTGATGGCTCCACAATGCTGTAAATTTACTAAAAATCACTGGTGCTGTCAAAATGGGTGAATTTCAGAATATGTAAATTGTATTTCAATAAAGCTCTTAATAATTTAAAGTAATATTACACAATTTATAATTTTAGCCATATTACTTAGATGTCTATACAACAGAAATATATCTAAGTTATAAAAAGCAAGTTGCATATATTGATCTTTTTTTAATTAAAAAAAGCTGTAATTTAGGGCCGCCTGGGTGGCTCAGTGGGTTAAAGCCTCTGCCTTTGGCTCAGGTCATGATCCCAGGGTCCTGGGATCGAGCCCCGCATCGGGCTCTCTGCTCAGCAGAGAGCCTACTTCCCCCTCTCTCTCTGCCTGCCTCACTGCCTACTTGTGATCTCTCTGTGTCAAATAAATAAATAAAAATCTTTAAATTTTAAAAAAAGCTGTAATTTAAAGAATCAAAAAATGTATTTAATCTTCAGTATGCACAGAAATAACTAGAAGGAAATAAAAGGAATGTTGTTTTTAGAAGGTGAGACTAGAGTTCCCTTGCAGGGAATTTTTTACTTCTTACTTTATGCATTTTTGCCTCATTAAATATTTTTATAGGCAAATATTACTGTTATTTAAAAATATGTAAATTATCTTCAATGTCTACATTTTTCTTTTGCTCTCAAAAAAACCTTGTTATTAAGGTCCTCAGAATATAAGTATTCTTTTTAAAGATTTTATTTATTTCTTTGAGAGAGTGAGAACAGAAGCATGTGGGAGAGGCAGGAGGAGAGGGATGCAGGGCTTGATCCCAGGACCCTGGGATCATGACCTGAGCCAAAGGCAGACACTTAACCAAATGACCCCACCCAGGTGCCCCATAAAGTAAGCATTTATAGTTAAATATTTCAATTCCAGAATAAAAAAGTAAAATATTGACTGATTCTGGGAAATGTGATTAAATATAATACACACTGTCTCTTGACAAGTGTACTACAGTAATGTTTTACAGAATTGTTTATGTGTTCTACTGATGGAATGGAGATAATTTTAGGTCAGAGGTTGGTAAATTTTTTCTTATAGAACAAAATAATAAATACATTAGTCTCTGTGTGACATTCTGTCTCTGTTTCAACTACTTCGTATGTCAAAAGCAGCCACAGACCGTTCATAAATAAAGAGATGAAAAGAACAGGTTATAATGATCTCTGCATTAGGTGGGAGAACAGGGTTTTTTTTTATTTCAATATGTGCCTGAAAATGTATTAGAAAAATATAACAAGCTCATGAAGCCCATGCATTCTTAAGTATTATAACTTGGGTTAGGCTAACTTTGTGTAAGTTTTTAAGAAAAATATTAAGTAAATATACAACAGAAGATACCTGGGTATGACAGAAATCATGGGGAAAAAAGAAATTGTGAATGTTATCTGCAAATGACAAATATTTGGGAAAACTGCATTTGAGCATAAATAACAATTTATTAACAATAAACAGTAGAATGAAAAAAATCTCTCCAGACTAGGTAATTACTAGAACTCAACCCAAAGCAAAACTCCTGAAAGAAATATCAAAATGTAGACCAAAATCCCCCAAAAGTAGTGATCCTTACTATTTACTGGATCATAAGTTACAAACCTATTATCCAGAGGGAAAAATGCAAAAACACTGTGCTTTCTGAAACACTTCCAAATTCAGAGGCTTCAGCTTGGTGAAAGAAAAGAGAACATACACAACAGCATCAATCCAAGATTTTTTTCAGGCACTCCAGTGCACATGACGGGTGCTCAGCACTTCACTCAGCAAATCAAACAGGCAGACAAAGAATGCAGTGCCCTCTGGGAACCAGTACCCTCCTCACATACCAATTGTGATGACACAGGAAACTGTGTATTGTCAAAATAAAGTAATGTTGTTGCCGACCACTGCCCCCATTCAACTCAACATGCCACAATCCAGGTCAGAAAAAGAACAGAGTTTTAAATCTTTTCATTCTTCCTGCACTTTGCTAAACACAGCCATAATTTACAAACTGATACCTTAACCAAAGATAAGGTGTTTTCTACTTCAGAAAATCTGAATTGAGAAAGGGCAGAAGAAGATAGATGGTGAGGAGAAAAAGGAGCTAATATTTTTGAGCAACTATGTACTAAGTACTCTCCATTCTATGGAGTGCTTACAACGAATCTAAGAGATATATATCATTATCTTCATTTTAAGAAAAGGAAATGGAACTATGTGTCTAGATTTATCTCTCTTGTCTCCTCAAGATAAAACTTTTATATCAGTAATACTGAAGAGCAAATACTGATCTATAAATACATTACTTCATGTTTCCATTAGCTTTTGCTCATGCTGCTAGAATGTTCTTTCCATACCTATATTCAACTGAATTGTACTTGGCTTTGAGGCTCAGCTTAACCATGACTTTCCCTGAAAGCCTTCCCTCATGCCCTCCCCCATTTGTGATTCACCCTTGCCGTGGTGTTACTTCCACAGGGCATCACCACCATACCCAGTCTCATGTACACTACTGAAATTGATGATTTAGTTGCCAATCTCCCCTTGTAGATTAAAAATTTCTGAAAGTTCAGAGACCACTTCAATCTGACTTCTCTCCTCAGAGCTTTAATACTTTGTCTAGCACAAAGTAGGAACTCTGTAATCTGTTGAATGAATGAATGAACAAACTGCACTGCCCAATGTCTAACATGCAAATGGTAGAACCAGGGTTTGAACCTAGTATCTCTTTCCAATATACCATCATGTGAGCACCAAAATAAAGAAATAAGTAAATAAATAAATAAATATTTATAATTAATTAATTAATTAATTACTAGTTGCTCTTTGGATATTAAAGGATTGTCTACCGGTGATTCAGTTGCTCCAAACTGCCTTGGAAGTCCTTCAAGAAGTACCATAAACTGCCTTTTAAGGGACCAAAGAAAATGTTCTAAAATGTCTTTAATTCAAAGAAAATAAAAATTCTGTCATAAAAAAACCGGAGTTTTCTCAGAATTAAATTTCCAAAGAACTAGGAAGCAGTAGTGTGGTACTCAAAAATAAAACCATCAAAGTCAAATAAGTGTATCCTTGTTAAGTCCCTCTGGCCTCATAGCAGGCCAAAAGTATTTCTGTCATTCCATTTTTAACAAACCCTCAGGAAGGTCCAAGGTGGAAGCTGGCTCATATCAAATTGCCTCTGAAATTTCCCTAGAGTAGTTCATAACCCTGAGTACCCAGGAATCTATATATACCCCATCACCCCTGGCTGACTAGGAAATAAGCTGAGCTCCCCTTTATTACGAAGTTGCTTGTTCCTGCTTCTCTTGAGTTTTCCCAGATAGTTTTGTGATGTATGAATGTGGGGAGGCCTGAAGGCCTTTGCCAGAGTGCATCCCCATCCTGCAGGGGCATAAGAACCCACATGCTGCTGGCCCTACCACCATACCCAGCCCTGTGGTTCCAAACAAATTTTAGAGACTGACATTGGGCAACAAGAAGCTATTGCAAGGTTATAAACAAAATAGCGATCAGACTGAGATCTGAAATCTTCCAACTGTACCCTTATAATTGTTACTATCATTATCATTACTATTATTGTTAGTATTATTACCTCTACAATAATGTGCTCGCATGCACATTCTCCCCAGAATGGGACAGAAGGCACAATTACAGCTGGTATAACATGAAACAATGTTGAGAAGGCCTATAAAAATGTATTTAGAAGCTGAAACAATATCTTTCATGCCTATCATGAAGGGAAAATGACTGGCAACTGTTGCTTTAGAATACTATATTCTACTGCACTGACAAAATTAAAGTATTTGTTGCAGGCCTACTGTGTGCAAAGCATCACACCAGAGGCTGCTGCATCTCTATATATAGAGAAATGAAGAGATTTGTTGGCTTCTCAGGCAAAAATATCTGGAGAAATTTTGGGGGAATCATCACCATTGTTTAATATTCTTGAGCCTTTCCGCTTCAATTTTTCTAAGACATGGTACATTCAAAAATACTTAAATAGAAAGAATCTTCTGCTATCTTTTGCAAAGAATATACTTTTTTCAGTGACCAAAATATTAGTATCTGCTTTCTATGCTATTGTCTTTTAAGTATCAAGGTATTTGAGAAATTCAATTAGTGATAAGAACTTTGGAGAGCACATATTGAGAAATAAAAGAGAACTGGTTAATTTTAAAGGGTTATCATATGAAAGTTTGAACTATACCTGCTCCCAAGCTATCCCCAGACCAAATATGCCTATGCCTTTAAGTTATAGGAACTCTCTTCTTTGAATAAAGATGTCAACTGCTTACACTCAATCACCCTTCATGAAAAGTAACACAAATACCATCATACCATGTAATGGAAGTTGCAATACAATGAAATATATTATAGTTTTCATTTACATTCCCACTGTGTTTCCTTAAGGATATACCCTCATCAACTCCATTGGATTTAGGCACTGCTCAACTCTGTAACAGCAACACAGTTAGAAACCAACTCTTACAATGGCCACAGACACAGTTAATTCATTTAATAAGCATTTACTGAGCTTATGTGCAGGATATTGTTCTAGGTGCTACGGATTCAAGCAAAGATGATGTGGAGACAAGCAGGTAGCAGATAAATACAATCAGTGTGGTATGTGTTATGATGAAAGAAGTGTACCTAATTAGACTTTCCTGGTCACTGGTATAAGGTAACCAGTTGAAAAATCATGCTAAGCTCATCCACACTAAGTTAATTAAAAGGAAAAATTAGCTCAATGGGCTGCTCCAGTCAATGGGCAATCTTTTTCTGATTTCAATCCCATGGACAGTTCCTATGGGAGATACCATGAACAGGTAAATACCCTGTTCACCCAACGACCTGTAATCTAATTAAGGCAATAGATACACATTTAAAATGATGCTCCAGCAACAGAAAACTTGGGATGAAGTCCTAGACTTGCCACTTACTAATTATGTGATTTGGGACAAGTTGGTAGCATCTCAAAGCCTCAAGTTTACTGTATGTATAATGGGTAATAGTATATACTTCATGTGACTGCAGTAAAGATGCAATGAAATAGTGCAACCAAAACACTTAGTCCAAGCCTGAGAACTCAGAAACCATTAGCTATTACAAAAATATCATTAACATGATTAATCTTAAGTTGAGTGCTCAAATACTCAAAAGAACCAACAGTCAGTTTCAAATGTGGTTGTTTAAAAAAGATTTAGCAGAAACACTAAGATTTGAGCTCCAACTTAAAGGCATCACAAAAAAAAAAAAGATGATCCATGATGGAGCAAACCGCAGTAAGGAAACTCAAGATGATGACAATTTCTCCAGCAGGTAATGAGAAGACAATATGAGCAGAGCTTGTGTAAGGAGGTGAAGGAAGGCAGAACTTGAAAGGCAAACTGGTGCCAGATGACAAGAGGCTTTCAGTGCCCAACAAACAAGTTTGAGCTTTGTCCTGTACTTGATGGCGACTGGAAGGTTCTGTTGAGGAAAGTAAAATGACCAAAGCAGTGCTTTCTAAGGCTAAGCGAAAAAGTTGGGGGTGGGAGGTAAACAAATCAGTTAGAATGGATTGTAACAGTCCTGCTGCTTGGCAATAAGGACATACTTTGCAGAGGTGTCAGAGGAGAAAGTTGGAGACTGGAAGCATTTTGAAATGGAAAAAAAAAAAAGATACATTTACTGAATGCCAAGTATTAGTCACAGTCCTGCTCTAAAAAAGGTTGTCAGGCCACATTTTCCCATGGAGTAGTTAAGTCTCTAAATTAAAGTTATGAAATTCCAGAGATATGTTGATTCTTCCAGGTATTTTAATGACTGAGAAGGGTACCTTTCTTGCTCACTATAAGCATTAAATCCATGTTGGTGCTCATAATAATGTGATCTGTATTTGTTACACCCATGCTGCTAGCAACATTATTCACAACAGCCAAAAGGCGGAAACAATCCAAACGTCCACCAATGATTAGGTAAACAAAATGTGATATCCACATACAATGGATTATTATTCAGTTTTAAGAAGGACTGAAATTCTGAAACATGCTACAATATGGATGAAACTTGAAGACATTAAACTAAGTGAAATAAGCCAGAGACAAAAGGACAAATACACTATGATTTCACTTATATGATATAACACAAATACTCAAACTCACAGAGACAGAAAGTAGAATGGTGGTCGCCAGTACCAAAATCAGAAAACGTAATAGTGGGAATCTGATGCCCTGAGAAGCAGGATGTTCACTCAAAACGAGATGAAGTTAAGGCCTGCTAAGTCCTTTAGCCTAGCTGCCCAACCAAAAAAGACCACCTCTCTCCCCAGGTCAGACATCATTAGATAGGTTGTCCAGCTTGAAAAATAAAAAGGAAAAAAGCCAACGATCACCTCCGTCAGAATGATAATGATAGCCCAATGGTGCATGCCTCTCTGCTTTTAACATGCCCTGGTCTGACACTAAAGGAGGGGGGAGGGAGAAGCCATTTTACCAAAGTAATCCCTTACCTTGGCTCCGTTAAAGAAAGGAAACTTGAGGAAGGAAAAGTAACTTGCTGAGATGTCTCTGAGCCCTTAATGCCACAGCCATGACAAATGCTCTAGAGACAAATTCAGTGAGCTTTGAGGGACCAGAATTACTTAATATATTTCTAAATTTAAATTTCCCAAGTAATACAAATGTAGTGAACTGAAGGGGCACCTACACTCCCAATGAGTATAACAGTAATGTCCACAACAGCCAAACTATGGAAAGAGCCTAGATGTCCATCGACAGATGAATGGATAAAGAAGATGTGGTACAACAGAATACTACTCAGCCATCAAAGAAAATGAAATTTTGCCATTTGCAACAACATAGATGGGAACTAGAGGGTATTATGTTAAGCAAAATAAGTCAATCAGAGAAAGGCAATTATATGATCTCACTGATATGTGGAATTTAAGAAACAAGGCAGAGGATCATAAAGGAAGAAAAGGAAAAAATGAAACAAGACCAACCCAGAGAGGGAGACAATCCATAAGAGACTCCTAATCTCAGGAAACAAACTGAGGGTTGCTGGGGGGAGGGTTGCTGGTGTACCGGGTGATGGACATTCAGGAGAGCACGTGATGTAATGAGCACTGGCTATTATATAAGACTGATGAATCACAGTACCTCTGAATCACTGTACCTCTGAAACCAATAATATATTATATGTTAATTAATTTAAGTTAAATTAAAAGATAATAAAATTAAAAATAATTTTAAAATAATAATAAAATTTCCCAAGTAGTTAACTGTTTTCAGCACTATGCTAGATGGAATGCAAATATAGGAAAAGTTTAAGATATTGTCCTTGCCTTTTAAGATCATATAACCTACTCAAGAAGACAAGAATCATACAGTGATATAATAATGAACATTATGAGACAGAATATAATTAGGTGCTAAATTGTGTAGTACAGATTATAAGTACTCCAGGAGGTCATAAAAATGTCTAACATCCTGTAGAAATGAATAATGGGTCAGGAAATCTTTACTCACTGCCCACTTGTAGGAGCAAGCAGAGAAACCTATAAAATGGAATGAAGGCTTTTAAAATATATATTATATTTTAATTTTATGTACAATATACTTCCTCTACCAGTCATTTTCTTAACTTTTTTTTTCCAAATCTGCTTTCTTCTCAGCCTGTTTACAAGTAATTAGAAAATGCCTCAAAGGAAAATAAATGTACCAAACACCATTTGAAAGAATGTGTAAATTACCGTGAAACAGTGGTATTCAATGAAAAATTAGTAAATTCAGGCTTCATAAAAATAAACCTTTTATTCAAAGCCTGACTTGTTCAAAGCCAAGAAGAAATAGCTATATGAATTCCTCTCCTTCCCACATGAGGGCTAATGAGATCCAAGGACAATTTTATTCATTTATCTTCAGAATTCAGACCATCTGTTTTAAAATGGGAATTTCACATCCCTCTGCATGACACAGATCAAAACAGACAGAGATTTTGTTTCTATAAGGACTCAAACTGTGAGTGTGTATATCTTTTTGTTCTGGCCAACCTCACACGTTGAAAGTTGTGTGGCTATGTAGCACGTAAGCAGGGAGTTGAAGAAGCAAGGCATTAAATTCTACTTCCTAGGCTGCCGGTGACTATAACCTCTCCTCACTTTCTTCATCCCTTCTTCCTGAGCAGCAGTCAAACATATTCTACTCCATCAGAACTGAGTAAATAGAGGGCTATCTGGTATTTCGCCTCACCTATCAGCACCATGTGAATACTGGCACACCTTGCAGGTAGTTGGGGTAATACACCGCTGCATAACAATACTTTGTGGCTTAAAACAACCATTTTGTTTCACTCATGATTTTGTAGATCAGAAATTTAGGAAGGCTCAGCTTGGTGGTTCATCTCACCCACCTGGTGCCAGCTGGTAGCTGAGGCCAGAGGATCAATATTCAAGAAGGTTCTCTCACTTAACTGCCGTGTAAAGCTGTCGTTCTTCATGCTCACTCGTGTGCACAAGTGCATGCACCTGCGTGCTGTCTCCCCCCCTCCCTCTCTTTAGCTCTCTCTCACCAGATGGTATATCATCCTCCAGGAAGGGTGACAACTAGAGCAAGGCAAGAGAAGGTGCCTTGGCCACAACATTTAAGAAGGCAAGTTCCCAAGTGCAGCCTCTGTACTTGTTCAACCCTAAGACTGAATGCTTCCTTAAAATGAAAGCTCCCAAAGTGCAAAATTTATAAAAGTTTCTTCCCACTATTCCTGGAACACCATAACATCCTTCTAATTAATATTAGAAATTATTAGGAATTTCTAATAATAGAATAGGAATAGGAAGCGGACCTTCCTGCAATAACTCTCTCATTAGTACCCTTGCTTAAAGTTTCCAGTGGTGCCCCTAGCTTATAAATAAAACCCCTACTCTTTAACCTATCATTAAAGTGTTCCCTGATTTGGTGCCATCTCACTTGTTGTTGGTTGAACTGTATCCCCCCCCCAAAATATATTCAAATCCTACCCCTCCCATACATAAATGTGACCTTATTTGGAAGTAGGGCCATTACAGACATAATAAAATAAAGATGATGTCTGGATCTTTGGGCTTGTACCCAGTGACTGCTGTCTTTATACAAAAAAGGAAAGAGATCTAGACATAAAGACAGAGAGGAGACACAGGAAAGTAGCCCATATGAAAATACAAAAAGAGGGGACACCTGGGTGGCTCAGTTGGTTGGGCAGCTGCCTTCAGCTCAGGTCATGATCCCAGCACCCTGGGACTGTGTCCCACATCGGGCTCCTTGCTCGTCGGGGAGCTTGCTTCTCCCTCTGCCTCCATCTGCCAGTGCTCGCTCTCTCTCTCTCTCTCTCTCTGACAAATAAATAAATAAAATCTTTAAAAAAAAAAAGAGAGAGAATAAGTGATGCATCCACAAGCCAAAGAATGTCAAAGACTTCCATGAGCCACCAAAGCTAGGAAAAAACCAGGAAGTAATCTTCCCTGGAGCCTTCAGAAGGAAAATGGCCCTGCCAAAACTTGCTTTCAGACTTCTGGTGCCTTGACCATAACACAACAAATTTCTGTTATTTAGGCTACAAAGTTTGTGTTAACTTATTATGGTAGACCTAGGAAATTTGTTCAATTCTATCCCCAGTGCTTCCTAACATGCCCCCTTTATTTAGGCAGAGGTTTCTTCCCTGTCCCTAATCTGCCAATCAATTACTACATCTGTCTTTGTCCTTAACCTCCATTAAAAGGACAAAGCAGAGCAGCATACACACTTATATATTGTAGCTGACTTATAGCTGGCATCTTCTGGTACTCTGCCAGGCAGGGCTACTGGTCCCAAACCTGAGTCAGAGCACATTTGGCATAGAGTTGCACACATGGGTTAACTTAAAAAAAAAATTGTTGAGAGGATATTAAGTTTTCTTAATAAATGCTTAAAGTTAGAAGTAAAACAATTCTATCCCTGTCATGTTCTCTGTCCATCAAAAAGGAAAAGAAAATGTTTAAGTGAGAACTAATTTATAGAAAGAGATCATGCAAAGCTATAGAAGTCCTCCCTTGGCTATTTACCTCTTAGCTGTCAAAAATGTATGAATTACAGTGATTTTAATCACCTGGACCAGAAATGACTTACAAGTGGTAATTCAATAATCTGGAGCTTAAGCAAGGTTGCCCTCATTATTGTTCCCATTTCAGTTGTTGGAAAAAGTGTATTAAGAGCTCCTCAAGGAATTAGGGATGTCATTTATCCTTTTTCAAAAATGACCTTACATGGTAACATGAGCAAAATAAATATAATTCTTTTTAATATGGTAGGGAAAGGACATCTTATAAGCACATAGTGATCACTCAGTTGTGAATATAAATCATGCCAGAGATTGGAGGGACAGTATCAGGAATGTAGGAAGTGATCACCAGGCTGTATCCTGTTTTAGTCAGTTACACCTGGAGCCCTGAATACCCCTGGTGGGTACCACATCTTTAAGGGAAGTAGACAACCTGGAAGGTATCCAGGTGAGAGAGCAAGATGGAAAAGAGGCTTGAGGAAAAGTAGCAGAATGCAGTGGTGCTTAAATTGAAGAGTATATATATGGTAAAGAATCAAACTTAGTTTTTGTGCCCCAAAGTGTAATGCTAATGCAAACAAATGAAAATTGTAAGAGGACAAATTTTGAATTGTCATAAAACAAATTCCTAAAAATCAATTTAGTAATTATGAATAGTCCCTGGAAATGTTCATGCAAAGATATGTAACTTTTCACAATAGTAACTTATTTATCTTTATAGCCCTAGCATATACCATAATTACTCCCATGTAGTAAGTGACTAACACACATTTGATAAAGAGAAATTCCAATGGTCTCATCTAAACCCAGGATTCCAATATTTTAGGATTCTAAAGAAGCTCAACCATGAGTCAGTCACTAGTAGGTCACACAGTCATAAGTTTTCTTATGTTGGATCTGAATCCCTCAGTAAAATAAAAAAAGAATCCCAAACACCTGTTAAAAATATTTTTGGTAGTACCACGCAGTAATTAAGTGTAAAATGTGAAACACTTAACAAATTCAAAGATTCAAATAAGTTATTTACATAAACACTTACCTTCTTATTCAAGAAAAAAGTGACCTGCAATTTATCAAATCTTAAGCACCGACGTTACCCTCAGTGTTTTCAAAGTCATTCCAAAACATTTATTGAATATTAATTGTGTGCCAGGCATGTCTAGTACTTTCAAACAATTTAGCGAGGTAAGTATTAATATCTTCACTTGAAGGCCAAGGGAGTTATGTAAGTTGTCCAAGTTCAGGCTGCTACTAGTCCATACAAAGCATTTGTGCAAATTTTTAAAAAGCAAGGTACCTCTTTCTCAAGACATTTTACTTCCATTTGTCAGAGAATGTGTCACAATGTACGAATTTTACTAGAGCAAGAAACTTTACTGTCCCCTGCCATAAAACTAGCACATAAATATTCAAATTGATAATATCTATTATATAAATAGTGTGCATTTCGGATAGGTTTCTTTGTGCAGTACGCAATCTACTCAACAGTAAATGACAATTCTGTATGAGCTCTGATAAATGAAGCACAAGGAATATTACCCCAAAGTACTCCATTAACTCTCATCCTAAATGAGAATGATCAAGAACTCACATGAATTAAATAACCCTCCGCCTGCATAGGACTACTGTCTCCTTTCAGCATTGTTTCATTCTCAAAGCGCTCATAAAATGTATTTACGTGGATGTAAACCCACTGAATACATAGAAAACAACTAATGCTGAATGGATAAGGTTTTTCAGAGAGACCACCATCAGCATTTTCCAGACAAGAACTGCCTCTCCAAAGCCTATTTTTACCTAAAAGGCAAACTGGAAAATATTTTTAAGATTAGTATAAAGTAGGGATGTCTGGGTGACTGAGGCAGCTAAGCATCTGCCTTTGGTTCAGGTCATGATCCCAGGGTCTTGAGGTTAATGCTGGCATTGGGCTCCTTGCTCAGCAGGGAGTCTGCTGCTCCCCCTGCTTGTGCTCTCTCAATCTCTCTCTCCAACAAATAAATAAAATCTTTTAAAAATATATACCTAAAAGAAGATCAGTACAAAATAACTGCTCTCACATCAACAAACACTCAGTCTAAACCTGCAGAACTTAATTATTACAAAAATGACTTGAATTAGATTTCACTAAGATATCAAGTGCCTCAGACCAATATTCAGGCAAGTTCTAGAAGGAAAATATTTAGATAACAAAGGCTCTTATGAAAAGATTTTGCCTTTTCCTAGAGAAAGATATCTCACAGTATGAAATGGCCTGAATACCCAATGAAAACAAAAATTCCTCAGAAAAAGCAGTGTGTGTTTATGTGGTGTTTTATTTTCCAAACCACCCTTTTTGGGTCTCTGTTGGGTTTTGTGTTACACACTGAGAACACAGTGATGATCAAATTCAGACCATGTGCTCCCCTCATTCTAGCAGGCACAATTAATGTAAAAAAGGAGTGTGATATGTGCTACCATAGAAATCTAGAGAAAGTGTGATAGGCCCACTTGTTCTGCTCTCCGTACATGATTTCTTAGAATTTAGGTAAAGCTTACAAAAATATAAGTAAGATTTAACATTCACTTAAAAACAGTAATCACTACCATCATACCTGGCACACAGTAAATATGTAATAGATGTGGAATGAATAAATAGATGGGCTTCCCAGCTAACAAATTAGAGTCAACGGTAAGCAAACATCCACATCCATTATAAAAGAAGTGTTCATGAATACATAATATTTTTAAATAGCCAGAAGCCTAAGGCAATTTGAATTGAGAAAGGAGGCCATTTAAATACAAACCTCATACTGACCGGCTTAAAACATACATAAATTATTTGTGAGGTCTCTTAGGGCTATTTAATGATATATTTTCAGCACCTCCGTAGCACATTTATTTTTATTTGCTAAGTCATGTGGACTTTTTCCCCCCCTAAATCCCAACCAGATCTATCACTCTGGCTTTGGCAAGAGTAATCAATTAAAAGGAGCTCTAATAATTTCCATTGTTTTCAGCCACCCAGAGAAGATCTGGGTTTAAAAGCAAAGAGAGGCAGAGGAAGATTTCTTGGTGCCCAGAGGGTATCAATATTCCCGAATTTCAACTTTTCAAGTAGATAATGAGAGATGAAGTTTTGTAGCTTCAACAGTTTTAACCACCGTTTACTAACCAAGCCTCTCCAGAGATATTTTACCGAAACAGAAACAAAACGCTACAGAGGGTACTCACTTTTTCTTCTAGTTCTGTGCTTTAAAGTTTTTTTTGTTTTTGTTGTTTTTGTTTTTTTAACTTCGTCTCACATTCTAGTATAAATAACCCAAGGATGGGAAGGCGGTCTGTACCGATCTGTCTCACGAGCACTTGCCTGGCATCATACCGCCATGAAGCATTTCTAAAATGCTCTGGGGTGACTGTACTAGACTGTAAGCCACCTCACACAGGAAACTCAGAAGTTGGCACTTTTAAAAAAATACTCTTGGGCAATGTCTGATGAGAAGAATCACAAAACTCTAGAATTCCAGGAGGACTTAGCACTGTTTAAAATACGGTTGTCAGTGATTTTTTTTTTTAAGTCTGTGAGCTTCTTCCACCCTAATTCCCACCACCACTCACCAGAAAACAGTTCCGAAGTTTCCACAAGGAGTCTATAGACCTGTAGAAGAGGAAGAAAGGAGGTCCTAACCAAAGCGCCAACTCACACCCTCGCTAGAGCGTCGCGGTGCGCCTGCGCACTTGGCCTTGGCCGCTTCCGGTTCCCTCTCGCCCCAGCGGCTCCTTCATTGGCGCTTGCGCAAAGGACCCGGCCCACGGGCCTCAATGGGCCCCTGCAGAACCCCAGTTGTCTAAAGCCCCTGAGAGAATAATGGGGCACGTCACCATCACCGATGACGGAAAAAGACATTTGTGTCTTGCTTTGTTCTTTTCTTAAGCTCCAAATCTGGCTTCATATATTCCGTATGGACTTTTATTCCTGAATTTTGGCCCAACTCTCCAGGCTTGACCTACTGCCCTCAAAAATACGAGGCAGTTGCATTGCCTCACTACCTCCTTGTAACTATAGTAATCGGTTATGTGCTCTTAATTAGAATAAACACGAGTAACTATTCACTCAGTTCCAGTCATACAATCACAGATAACTATGCTAAAAATCAACAACAGAAGAGACACCAGAGAGAGGCCACCCAGCATCAAGAGATAGTCCTATTAGTCATTTGTGTAGCGGAAGAATTATGCACCAAAACGAATAGTATGTCGCCTAACACCAAGCATGTATTATAAGTTTTTGACATAATAATTTTAACTAATTATTTTGACCATGTCTCTTATTAATACCCGGTATTGAAATGTGTGTGTGTGCGTGTATTATATACGTAATATATATAAAATATATATATATAACTTAGATTAAGTCCCATTCATATTATAAACGTTCTCAAATATTAGTCATTAACAGAATAAATAAAATACTGCATTATCATTGGGAAATGTATGTAACTACCCCATACCACACTTGCAAAGAAGATCCATTCCTCAGTAACTCAATGAAATTTTGGAACCATTTATGCCTACAGTTTTGTTTTATATTGGTATTCAATGCAGTTTATGTAGAACAATTAAATAGGAACAATTTGAATTGCACAATTAAGGTGGCAAAAAGCAGGTTCCAAAATACTGAGAATTTTGTATACTGAAAGACTGATAAGTTAGTTCTTGATTCAAAAAGAGAAATAACTAAGTTTGAATTTCTTTTTGAAAAATAGATACTATGTTTGCTCTCTAGGACCAATGAATAAATACACGTTTCTACCATATCTTCAGAAGGTGTGTCTATGCAGGTTTGGTAAGGAACTGCACAGGCAGAAACATAAAAAATCTGTATATATTAGCAACAGAAGAAAATCATAAGAGAGGTACAGATCTTTCTGCCTATAGGTCCTCTCCCCACACTATAATAAAAGCACATTTTAGGTCGCCTGAGTGGTGCAGTTGATTAAGCCTTCATCTCTTGGTTTTGGCTCAGGTCATGATCTCTGGGTTGTGGGATCCAACTCCACACAGGACTCTGCACTCAGTGTGGAGTCTGCTACATTTTCACTCTCCCTTTCCCTCTGCCTCTCCCACTGCACTCTGGCTTGCAGTCTCTCTCTCTCTCTCTCTCTCTTTCTCTCAAATAAATAAGTAAATCTTTAAAAAAAGGAAAAAAGCTCCAAAAAAATTTTTTTACAAATCATTAAAAGAGAGGTTTCCTCAGTACTTATAGGGTGGAATTTTTGTGTTCCTCTAGCTTTTTTCATTAAAAAAGTTTCTCACTACCCCCACAAGTTTGGATACAAATAAATATTCCTAATACTTCCTTCCAGGTCTATATAAATTTCCCCCAACTCCACTGCTCTCCTCTATTGAAATCAAATGTACATCTGTTTTACACAGACACAGCAAAGTGCTAGGCAACTAGTAAGTACTCATATTCATTCATCACATATTTATTGTAAATATATGCCAACATTGTACTAAGTGCTGGTGTACTAAGGAGTACAAAAATACATAAAAAATAGCCAGCACTCCTGATTTGTAATTTAAACAAATAAAATGAATACAAATACAAATAAAATTGAACAGTAAAGAAGAGAAGGAATGGGATGGGATGGAATGGAATAAAATGCTAAAATGAAAAGGAATAGGAAAATTATTTTTTACTTTTGTCTTCTTACATAATTATCATGCCTATAATACTATAAAAAGCTTAAGGACATAGTCTATCCTATTTTTTGTAATATCTTTAACACCTGCCACAGTTGAGAATATAAATATAAGAGAGTAAATAAATAAATAAATAGTAAGGTGTTACACAAGAGAAACAGAAAATGCTATGAGCACTAAAAAAAACCACTGTGAGTAAACTACTCAAGCATTAAAGAATCAGCTTATTAATTGTTAGTGAAATAAATTATGTAAATGTTTTCTCCAATTCTTATTTCTTGAAATCCATCATTTATGCCTTTGAAGTGGGGACTGAGGTTTTAGAAGTGACATTCTTATTGATCTTTAGAGCAAAAACTAAATCTTTCAAGAGTAGTTTGGGCTGGATTGTTCAGTTTATCCTAACAGGATATAATTTTGTATGTAAGTATGCATGTAGTTTTCTAAATATTAAAATATTCTTCTTAATCATATTCCTCATGGAAAAATTGTCTGAACAAAAACCAAATGCTGAAGCAAGGCCCCAAGCTTCTAAACTATTTTTACTGAGTGAGCGGGGATCCTGACACCTTGTTACCCAATTCTACTGGAAACCCTGGCATGCAGGAATTAGCAGCCCATGAGCTCTACAGGTCTGAAACTTGGAACAGGTTTGAAACACGGAACAGAGTGCCAGAGGTCTGAAACCTGACTTTAAAAAAAAGAAAAAAGGGGTTACATAAAACCCCATGCTCAAACACGCAAATCTGACTTCCACCCAGGATATAGCCCTGACCTCTTTAGAAATTGCAGAGTAAGCCAAGAAATCAGCTCCTAGGATTATGTGCTCTGCTTTGTTTCAGGAGCCCCAATTTACATCCTAATGGTTCTGAGGAGTTTCCATAACCAAACCTAAGAACAAAAGGCAGAGACCTGAAGGCTCACAAGTGACCCATGCTGGCTACTCTGGACACAGGCCAGTTTGTACCCCACTCTCTGAGGAATGCAAACGGTATGTTCAGGACTGAACTGCTTTCTCCTTGTTGTGCATAAATTATTCATTACCCCCTCCTTTTGCACATTTTGTCCTCTATCTTCTCTGTGTTCACCCTGCTTTCACTTTTCCAGTTTTTTCTGTAAGCTACCTCAATTGCCTTGGGCTCTGTTCCCCTCAGAAACTTAAATAGGAAACCAGATTTATTAGCTAAAAAACGGAGTCAAAAATTTATTTTCAACATATCAGAGAACAGGGGGGGAAAGCTGTTTTGTGATGTCTTTGATACTCAGCTTTTCAGAAAGCAGTTGCTTAAATTACTGTTTTAAATCTTTGAACTATGTGTCCTAACATTCTGTGATTGCACGCTAACACAGCGCTAAAACATAGAATGTTGTGGAAACTCATTTCTGTAAGTCAGTGCCTCCACATGAACAGCAGGGGGCAATAGCATACCAAGAATGTGGAACCAGTCCCGGGCTCTCAGAAACACTGTTGAATTGCTGCACTGGGTCTGTGCACAACCCCACGATGATCTCAGCTCTCTGATGAAGTCTTTTGTTTTGTGTCCTATCTTACAATGCACTGTTCAGTCTTCTATGTGAGTTGTGACTTATTCAGACAGCATTTCGCTGTGACAGTTTAGCTTAAGAAAAAGAAAGGTGAAAGAGAAAGAAAAAGAGGAAGGAGGAAGGGGAAAATTGTGGCCAACTGAAACACATAGACAAGGAAGAAGTAATCTTATGTGTACTTAAAGTTTGTCCCTTCTCTGTTCCCATCCACTTGAATCCTGAACACTGTTTTTCTGGATGGCAGACAACTATAATTCCCCACTTCCCTCACCCCATACCACACACCCATTTCATTCTACTACCTCTGCCATACAGTTTTCTGTTAAAACAACAGATGTCTTTATATAAAGGAAAAGGGAAAAAAAAAAAAAAAAAACCTGTTTTAAGCCAAATACTTGACTTTTGAAAAGAATTCAAAAAACTCCTATGTCATGTTCTGGCCTTTAGTCAATCTTCCCAGTGTAGAATTTTAATGTTTTTATGCTTTCTGAACATTTTTAGTCAAGATACATTACACTGAGGGGCGCCTGGGTGGCTCAGTGGGTTAAGGCCTCTGCCTTGTGCTCAGGTCATGATCCCAGGGTCCTGGGATGGAGCCCGGCATCGCATCATCGCATCATCGGGCTCTCTGCTCAGCGGGAAGCCTGCTTCCTCCTCTCTCTCTCTCTGCCTGCCTCTCTGCCTACTTGTGATTTCTATCTGTCAAATGAATAAATAAATCTTAAAAAAATAAAAAAAGATGCATTACACTGATACGTTTCAATAAAAATTCTTTCCCTGTAAATTCACACCTTCGGATAAATTGTGAAAAGCCGTAGTTGTGAAGTGATATCTGATGTGTTTGGGGGTGGAAACTAAAATATTAGAGATTTTTAAAATATTTTATTTATTTATTTGAAAGAGAGACAGTGGGAGCAGGGGGAGGAGGAGAGGCAGAGGGAGAAGCAGACTCCCAGCTGAGCAGAGAGCCCAACATGGGGCTTGATCCTAGAACCCCAGGATCATGACCTAAGCCAAAGGCAGATGTTTTATCCTACTGAGCCATCCAGGTGGCCCATAAAATATTAGAGATATTAAAATTATACTCAAGGATTATTCCCATTACACTAGGCAGGTGTTTAGTAATCTAGCCCTCAAAGTCAGCAGGGATGAAAGTACTTGATTGCATAAATTGAGTTGTACCCAAAAATATAATTCTCACAAGCCTGGCTTCCTCTTCCACCTAGGCTGGAATACCCAGCGTTATTAATGTATTCCTATAGAGTTATTGAGTTATGATCGCGGACTGGCAGCAGTAATATTATTTTAACATCTTGCTCGAAAATTCCTCTCGAAGGGATTGTCTTGTTACCTCCCTGACTGACAGGGCCCTATCTGATCCTCTTTGATTTGTCCCCTCTGGCTTATCTCCTACCGTCCTGCATACCCCACTCTAGCCTCCCCAGCCTCTTTGCTGTTCTGGGAAAACATACCAGGTAGTCCTGTGCCTGGGGGCCTTTGCTTCAGCTGTTCTCTCTCATCAGGATAAATCTTACCTCATTTATCCAAATGACTCATTCCTTCACTGATTTCAAGAGTTTGTGTGAAAGTCACCTTTCCAATGAGGATTTTCCTGACCATCTATTTAAGATGGAATATTGCCCTCACCCCTTCTCCTTTATTTTCCTCAAGAGCACTTAGCATCATCAAATATGTTATATGTTACATATATAAATAAAATATGAGATGAGATATCTGAGACCAAACACATCCACCATCAGAGGGCTTGCCTCTGCTATTAGAAGGACAAAGAAAGTTGGTTGATTCCAAAACAATACCCAACTCTACACTTCACTTAAAAGACAAAGACATGCCTAAAATAAAATAATTCAGAAATGCTAATGAAGAAAGGACAGGCAAAGGTATACCAAGAAAATGCAAATAAAAAGAAAGAGCTGCAATTTTGAAATCCAAATAACTAGAGTTCGATCCAAAAACCATGACTGAAACAAAGAGCATCTGATAATGCTAAAGGCTACAATTCACAGTGAAAATAAAATATTTATGAAAGATATGCAACAAATAATACAGCAGCTTCTTTCATATAGCAGAAACGACAAGAGATTCAAAGAGAATAGAAATACATAAATAATAGCAAACTTTAGTACACTTCTTAGTCCAAGACAAAAAAAAATTTATAATAATTGACTCTTCACATATAATAAATACATGTATACCTAAAATAATTAAGTAAGAAAAATACAAATATTATGCATCAACAATACCAGAAAAGTAAATTTCAATTTATCCAAAGGATACAAAAGTGCAGATTCAAAGGGGTACATGTTCCCCAATGTTTATAGCGGCATTATCAAATATATACATATATATATATATATATATATATATATATATATATATATATATAAAAAACTCCGCCATCAAAAAATGAGATCTTTCCATTTGAACGACATGGATGGAGTTGGAGTGCATTTTTTTTAAGATTTTATTTATATTTATTTACTTATTTATTTGACAGAGAAAAGGCAAGAGAGCACAAGTAAGGGGAGCAGCAGAGGGAGAGGGAGAAACAGACACCCCTGCTGAGCCCGATGCAGGGCTCAATCTCAGAACCCTGGGATCATGACCTGAGCTCAAGGCAGACACCCAAACCACTGAGCCACCAAGATGCCCCAAGAGCTAAAGTGTATTGTGCTAAAGTGAAATAAGTCAGTAAGAAAAAGACAAACACCATACAATCTCACTCTTATGTGGAATTTAAGAAAGCAAATGAACACATGGGAAGGGGGGAAAGGAAAAAAAAAAGAAAAATACCATAAGAGATTCTTAACAATGGAGAACAAACTGATAATTGACGGAGGGAGGTGGGTGGGGGATGGACTAGATGGGTGATGAGTATTAAAGAGGACAATTTGTGATGAACACTAGGTGTTGCATGTAAGTGATGAATCACTGAATTCTACTCCCTAAACCAACACTGCACTGTATGTTCACTAGCTAAAATTTAAATTTTAAAAAAATCCATCACTATCAAAACATTAAGAAAGACTTCCCGTCTTGAAATTTTAAATTTTTCTACTAAACATAGCCTGGCTCAAAGGGAAATACCAATTGATACTGAGAATTTCTAGAAAAAAAAATAATGAAGGGGTGCGTGGGTGGCTCAGTCCATTGGGCGTCTACCTTTGGCTCCCGTCATGATTTCAGGGTCTTAGGATCCATCTCCATGTCCTGCTCCCTGCTCAGTGGGGAGTCTGCTTCTCCCTCTCCCTCTGCCCCGCCACCTGCTTGCGCACTCTCTCAAATAAATAAATAAAATCTTTTAAAAAATAATGAAAATATGGCATCAGAGTCTGCAAGATAATGCTGATTGTTTATAATAAAATTCATAGATTTAAATATTTATATCAATAAAAAATGAGACAAATAAATGAGTGAGACATCACACTCAAAAAGTTAGAAATATTTAAGTCTTGTTTTGGGGTTTGGTTTTTTTTTCCAATTTGAATTTAATTTGTTTTTTAATTAACCTAGATTAGAAAGCAACCTGCAAAAAAACTAAACCTAGTTGCATTAAACTACATTTAGCACTTTTATAATTAGCTATAATATTGGTACTGTTATTTTGAAACTGTATATTATAGGAAAAGTAAGTAAATTTGTTAATATTATTAGGTACCATGTGTTTCAGCAGAAAAGTGATGTAATATAAAATCAAATCAGTTAAGTAAAAACTTCTATAATGTTTCGTTAGAATTGGAATATCAACACAAATTTATGATTTATTTTTATCTTTCTTTGAAAGATATATATTCTAGATTTTGCATCGTAAAGTCTGGAAAGTAACAACAAGCTCTTTAGCCATGAACATCCTTAAGTGCATGGATCATGGTCACCAAATAGGATTTCCACTGAAAGTAATGAGAGGACTCCTTTGACAAACTGCTAATTTTGGTCTAGGACAGTAAATGCTCCAATATGACACTGGGACTCTTACAGCATCAGAAAGCAAGGAAGCTATTAAAACATTTGTGGTTGTCAAATGAAGTTAGGAGCCAAAGATGGGCAATTTGATCTCTAAAATGAATAATCATTGCAATTACATAAAAATGAAAATAGAGTTTCCAATAGAATCAGTGGAAAACTCCTAGAAGCAACAGGATTTTTGATACAGTAGCAAGATGTAAAATGACATATAAAAATCAGTATCTTCGTATACTTAAGCAATAAGCAGTTATAGGGAAAAATAGAAGAGCTGACCTCGTATACAGTAATGACCAAAAAAATACTGTAGGAATAAATTTAACAAGAAACGGGCAAACCCTCTATGAGGAAAACCTCAAAACTTCCTAAAACACACAAAGCTGGGATGTGAATAAAAGAAAAGTGAAACCATACTCATCAATAGAATTATGCAAAATCATAAATTAATACCAATTTTTAAAAGTATTTTCATGGATGTAGATTCCATACTTTATATGGAAAAATAAATAAATGAGAATATCCAAAAAAGAGGAGGGGAAAAAAACGGTAATGAGACAGGCCTAGCCCTACCAGATATTGGAATATATTATACAGTTTCTGCAATTAAAACAGTACATTAACACAAGAGTTGACAATCAGGTCAACGGAAAAAAATAGAAAATAAAGATGTAGATAGACTCAAGTACAATGTGGAAATTTATGTATTTCTCACTGGGAGAAAAGTGTACTTTTTAAAATTAAATGTTGTTTGAAAAAGCTAAATGTTAATTTGAAAATAAATAAAATTGGATATAATATCACCTAAGTGGAATTCCAGTAAAAAATCAAGAAAAATTTTTTTTCAACTTGGATCGTATAATGAAGAACCAATATGAGTATCCAGATTGAAGAAGATTCTGGTAGACCACTGGCCTGAACTTTTAAAAAATGTCAATGCCAAAAAAAATAAACAAAAAAGGCTGGGGAAGTGTTTTAAATGTAAGGGATCTCAAGAGACTTGATAACTAAATGCGATCTGTGATCCTTGTTAAATCCTGGATTTATGTTTTACAAACAACAATAAAGTAAAAGCAAGGTTTTAGCGGGGGTGAGGGGATAAATTGAGGAAATAATGTGAACTATACAGTTGATTATAATAATGTAATAATGTTGAGAGGATTCGGACTATGTCTTAAGAGTTTATGATCCATTGTCTAAAGACACTGTATTGTAAACCTATAGGACAGTAGAGCTCAGCAGGAGTAATTTTGCTGCTCTCTCCCCTACACACATTTGGCAGTGGTTAGAAACATTTTTGGTTGTCACAGCTGGGGGAAGGGAGGGCTGTTGCTGGCACCTAGCGTGTAGAGGCCAAGGATGCCACTAAACACTGTACAAAGAGCAAGACAGCTCCTCCGCCCACCCCCCAACACACACAAAAAAATCATCTTGCCTAAAACGTCAATAGCGCCGCGGTTGAGAAACCTCGGTGGTGGAGAACCCCTTATTCTTAGGGATAGCTAGAGATTAGGCCGAGATAAATGAAACCGTCCTTTGAGCAGGTGAAAACACTGATAACATTTAAGGGCGAGGGGTTATGAGGTTCATAACTAACTCTCAAACTGTTCAGCAGAAACCACTGTACGTGTCCTTCCGCCCTGACTTCCCTCCTCCCTCCAGGACCCGGGAGGGTCGCCCCCCACGCTAGCGTGGAGCTGACGGGCGGAGCCTGCGCGGTGAGAGGAGCCTGCCAGTGGCCACTGCGCAGGCGCCGGGCAGGTCGCTGCACTCCCGCTGCGTTTCTCCAAAAGTTACAGTCCAGCGGGTGGACCACCGTCCAGCGCAGCTGCACACAACAGAGAAGGGAAAAGAAAACTCCCCGGGGGCTCGGTTGGCTTCTCTGAGAGTGACAGAGATGCTTTCCCACTAGAAGCCCGGAAGCCTCCTCTTTTGCAATCGGATGAGGGCTGCAGTGAGCACCACTCATTCTTAAAATGCCCCCTACTAGGAAGAGCCAGTTGTGTTTGGGCCCGCGGTGCCTGGCCATCCCCTTCCAGGCTGGATTCTGCAGAGGTGAGTTTTTTATGCTCTCTTTAGTGCATTCCCCTTCCCGTATCTGACACGCCTGGGCAGTCGGTACTCCATCTCGTGACACCACTGACTGAAAGTGCCCCGGGCAGGCGCATTCCACACCCAGCACCTCACCAGCAAGCGCTAATCTAGGTGACGTTTAAAATACCTTAAAATTCTTTAGCCTAGAGTCCCTTAATCAAGGAGTTGGCACACTTTTCCTGTGAAGAGCCAGATAGCAACTATTTTAGGATTGGCACACCAGGAACGCCTCTGTCGCATAGTTGTCTCCTGTTTCAACAACCTCTTAAAAATGTAAAAGAAAAAAAAACAACAACAACTTAGGGGCTGGCCTTACAAAAACATGCACATTATAATGATTAGATTGATCACTCACTTTACCCAGCTTCTTTCAGGCCTGCACCCAGCCGTCCCAGATCCCACTACAGTTTTGCAGTAAAGACTTGGGTTCCACAAGGGCTATAACCCACCCGAGTTTCCTGGCTTCGCCTGCCCAGATTTGTTCTCCGTCTTCTGGGTCCCTCCACCTGCACCTCTGCTCCTCCTCCCGGCCGCATGGCCCCTGGTGAGTTCCTGAGTCAGCAAGGCTACCAAGAAACGGGCAGAGGAGCAGCCAGACCCTTCTCTACTCTAAAATGCCAATTGATTTCTATCTAGGAGCAAAAGCCAAAGTTTCTACATTGTGAATAAATTAGAATAAAGGTAATACAGGAAAATGTCAGGCAATTGTGCTTTTATAGCATTTTTTCTAGTGATAAATGTAATCTATGTCCACTATGGTAATTGGGGAAAATAGTGAAAAATGTATAGAAGAAAGTAAAAATCCTCCATAACCTAACCAACAAAAAGAGAAAAAACAAACTACTAAATGTTTATGTATTCTTTAGGTCCTTTTCCCAATACAGATCCCTAGGACGAATTCCTGAACAACTGGATTTTTAAAAAAATATTTCTCAAGTAACTTTTGTTGAAGTCCAAAATACAGAAAAGTGTGTAAACTATAAATGTACAGTTCAGTAAACTTACAAAGACTAAAGCAGATATACTCTTGCAACCATCCAGATCAAGAAATCATTCCGAGCCCCCTTCGTCCCCCTGCCCAGTCAGGAGCAACTTCTCCCCCAAATAAAATCATTGCCTTATCCTCAAATACACAGAATAGTTTTGTAAGTTCTTGAATTTCAATGAAATGAATTATCCATTAAGTTTTCTATAATATTTGGTTCTTTCCATTCATATTTTAATTGAGATTCATCCATGTCATTGCTTACAATAGGTCTTTTTTTTCTTTCTCTATTTTATGCTGTTTGGCACCATTATATGAATATCATAGATTTTATCCTTTATACTATTATTTTTCAAGTGACAGATTAACGAGATAAAATTCTTATACAATTAATCTATTTAGAGTATGCAATTCAGTAGTTTTTTAGTACATTCACAGATAGAGCATCATCACAATTTTAGAACATTTTCATCACCTTAAAACAAAACAATTCCGTACTCTTCAGCTATCACCTTGTAGCCATGTCCCACCATCCTTTCCAGCCCAAAGTAACCACAAATCTACTTTCTGTCTTTATAGGTTTGCCTATTGTGGACATTTCATTAAAATGGGATCCTATAATGCTGAGCCTTTTGCAACTGATCCTTTTTACTGATACTGGTGTTCATGTCATTCCTAGGTTTGGGGCTATTACAAATAATGCTATGGGGAACATTATTATACATATCTGTGTTATATGTATCTATAGATAGATTTGTATCACATAGATACATATTTCTATTGGGATATATACCTACGAGTACAATAGCTCAGACATAGGTTATGCTTATGGTTAGTTATAGTTGATAGTGCCAAACTCTTTTGAAGTTCACTCTCCAACCAGCAGTGTGTAATGAGTTTTCATGACTACACACCCTCACCAACATTTGGCGGTTGTGTGGTTTCAGTTCATACTTCTCTGATTACTAATGAAAAAAACATCTTTTCATGTGATAATAAGTCATTTGAATATCCTCTTTTAGTAAAGGACCTTTTGAGTTCTTTTCTGTTGGGTTTTTGTCTTTTTCTCCTTGACTTATTTATTCTAATGTGAGTCCATTTTCATTTATCAATGCTGTCCAAAAACACCTTTCCCTAATCTGTTGCTTGCATTTCAATTATCTCATTGTTAAATGTTAATAAATGTAAATATTTTTATTTTTATAAAAGTCTGATTTATCAGTCTTCCTTTATGGTTCATGCTAGCCTGCTTACGAAATCATTGCCTAGAGTTGCCTGGGTGGCTCAGTTGTTAAGCATTTGCCTTAGGCTTGGGTCATGATCCTGAAGTCCTGGGATCCAGCCCCATAGGGGGCTCCCTGCTCAGCAGGGAGCCTGCTTGTCCCTCTCTAGCTCCCTCACGCTTGTGTTCCCTCTCTCCTGGGATCATGACCTGAGCCCAAAGCAGAGGCTCTAACCCACTGAGCCACCCAGGCACCCCCTCTGTCATAAATAAATAAAATCCTAAAAAACAAAAAGAAATCATTGACTTCAAGGACATTTAAAAACTCTTATGTTACGTATAGGAACTTACAGCTATGTTACAAGTTACATCTAAAAACATACTGTTTTTCTTTGAACAATTAGATCTAACCATGTAGAATGGATTTTGAAGTACGGTATTAAGTAAGGGTTAATTTTATTTATTTAGTTAGTTAGTTAGTTATAATATAGTTATCCTACTGACCAAGGTCCAAAAAGACCATCCTTTTCCCACTGCTCTGCAGCACTATCTTTGTCACAAGTCAATAGAAAGGCAAATCAGTGAAAATGTTGGAATTAGTAGGCAAGGACCTCAAAATAACCATGACAGATGCATCAGAGAATCTTATTTTTTTTAAATGTATCAAAGAATACTATTAAAGAGAAGATAAAATAGATGAACAGATAGGAAATTTCAAAAGATACAGATAATATTTTTAAAAAATGGAAATCCTAGAACTAAAAAATATAATATCTGAAATTACTTGATAGGTTTATCAGTGTGTGTTGGACACAACAATGAAAGTATCATTAAATTTGAAGACAGGTCACTAGAAATGATCCAAATTTAAATATACTGAGAAAAAAAGTTTTTAAATAAACAAGTATCAGTGACTGATGGAATAGTAGCAAGTGATCTAACATACGTGAAATGGAACTCCTAAAAGCAAGGAAAAGAGAATATGGGGCAGAAAAATATTTGAAAAAATATTAGCAAAAGATTTTTGAATTTGTTCAAATGTATTTATCCTAGGATGTTTACTTGTTTTCAGTGGAGAATTAATCCCAATATCCTAGCTTGCTATGAATGGAATTTAGAGGTTAACATAAATCTACACGAATAAGCAGGACATTATTTAAAGTCACACAAAATATGGAAAAATATCTTATTGATTGGAACTTTCCAGAGCATTACTGTACTTTTATAAATGTTGCCTACTTCCTAAAGGCCAGTAGCACCACCCCAATCATAGTAACATCAAAATGTCCTCAGTTTTTCAAAATATTACTTGGTGTATATGTAGCCCTGTATACACTGAGGACCCCTCTCTCCGATGGCCTGCCACTTTCTCCTTTGTCCACCCCTTTTGAACCTTATCTTCTAATCCTCACATCTGTCTAACCACACTGACTCCATTCCATCTCAAGGCTTTCCTCAAGTGCTCCTCCTTTTCTCCTCCTCAGGTCTTTGTTCAAATGTTATTTCCCCAACAAGACCTGTAGGTTGAACAAGACAAAATAAAAACCTTTCACATTCTTTCCTTCTACTTTGAGATGCTTTTATTTGAAATGCTGTGTATCTTATTTAATTTGCTATTGTCTGGGCGCCTAGGTGGCTCAGTCACTTAAGCATCTGCCTTCAGCTCAGGTCTTGATCCCAGAGTCCTGGGATGGAGTCCCACATTGGGATCCTTGCTCAGCAGGGAGACTGCTTCTCTGTCTCCCTCTGCCTACCACTCCCCCCCACACACACACCGCTTGTGCTCTCTTTCTCTCTGTTAAATAAATGGGGGGGGGAGGGTTTGTGTGTGTTTTTTTTAATTTGCTCTTGTCTCACTTACCCTACCACTAGACTATAACTTCCTGTGAAGGGGCAGGGAAGTTTACCAATTTTGTTGTCTGTGGTGTCTTCAGTATTTTAAATGAGTAAAACATTATCATTGTTAACATTTTTCTCGGGACTGACATGTAGGCAACCTTAATTTATTCCTGCTAAGTCCCTATATCTTTCAGGCTATTCCTTCAGTTTTCATGAATAAGTAGGCCTGGTAGTACTCCAGTAATTTACATTTTTAAGGTATGTTTGAGTCTCTTAGCCAAAAGAATTACAGCAGTCACAGTTCCAGCTTTTTAACCAGGGAGAATAAGAAATACCATATGACTGTTTCCAAAGCAACAGAAAGCTTTACCTGATTAAGTAGACCGAGGTTTCCTCCTTATTAGATTGAAGTATCCAACCAAATTGCTGAGGGCCCCCTCACAGAGAAAAACTGCTTAGAGCTATTATCACCAAAAAAAATGTGTCTATTCAATTATAAGCTAATTTGAACCCAACTTTTTTTCTTTAGGCATTCAGGCTTCAGGATGGATGATGAACTTTCAAATAGGAAAGAGATGGAAAATCATCAAAATTACCAGAAACTGTGCTGCCAACTGAGTGCGTGTTTCTTTGTAGCATATGCAGGGTCAAGGACAGTCATACCCCCACATTATACAGCCTGCTAACCTATTGTCTTAGTCCAGGGGACTCTTGTAAGCAGAGCCTGAGACAAAGGTAGACGCATACTCTATTTGGGAATATGATTCCAGGGAGCAGGAATGAAAGAGAAAGGAGTGAACAGGGGTAAAATGGAAAGAAAATCCAGGCAAAACATGTAGTGTTATGGAGTAGTCCACCACTGTTAATGGGTACTTCCGCACATGCAGATCCTTTAGAGATTCTTACTCAATTTTATCTCAGAACCGCCCACCCCTGAAGGATGAAAGGGAGAAGCATTTATCTCTCTGCCGCTCCCATAGGGTGTTAACTCCCATATGGTGTTAACTTCTCCATCCCTGTGGGCTGCAAAGATGGAAGAGCCATCAGGTGGGTACCAGAGTATCACATATTGCCACACCAGAGGAGCCTTGGGACAGGAAGCTAGATTCTTGGTGCACACCTGAAGTGAGGCACTATCAGCACCAAGCAGGGTGAAACCTCCTCCGAACTCTTCACCAGAGCTGTGGCTAGAATTGGAGGTTACAGAGAGATGTGGGACAGGCATCTCGTAAGTCTACGGAAGGTGTTCTTAGCCTCGTCTAAATCTGTATCCTCCTTTCTATAATCAAAATTTCAGTTTCCAGCATCTGGGTGGTTCATTCGGTTAAGCGTCTGCCTTCAGCTCAGGTCATGATCTTGGGGCCATGGGATCAAGCCCTGAATCAGGCTCTGTGCTCAGCATGGAGTCTGCTTGTCCCTGGCTCAATCACATGTGTGTTCTCTCTCTCTCTCTCTCTCTGTCTCTCAAACAAATAAATAAAATCTTTAAAAAAAAAATGTCCAGAACAAGGTTAGCAAAAGGGTTAAATTAGGCAGGTTAAATGTTTTAGAAGATGTATGTTAATAATTGCTCTAACCTGGAGTGATGTTGATTAGAAATTGATAAAAGAACTTGGAAGATTCAAAAATGATTCTACTTGAAAAATTGGACCATTGGATAGAGATATTAGACTCATGTAATCTCAAAAACAATCATGAATTGTTTGGGGGAAAATCGAGAAATAAAATTAACCATTTCTTGTGTCTCTGTGAGCTTTATAAATCAGTGTCATTAAGTTTTCCTGAAATATTGTTTTCTACTGTCACATAGCACCAGTGATATGGAGCTTATAACCAATTAAGGGGAAATTGGTAGAAACACATAAAGGAAAAATATTGGGATGATTTCCATCACATAAAGTGCTGTCATTAATATTGGTTGGAATGGGGGGGATACTTTATGCTTTAACTTAGAGTTCCTCTATGAGGTTCTGTCTTACCAGAAATGGTTTTCTCTCTCCCTACACCTCGTGGCATTATTATCATCCTCTCTTATTTGGTCTGGAATTGCCACAAATGAGATAAAACTTTCAAGTTATTCAATTCAATATAAGTTGAGCTTTACTATTTCCTGTGTATTGGTACCATACATATCAATAAAACATAAAATATTACATTCAAAAATTTCAGAATACATATTCTTTTACGGTTCCCCCAGAACATTCACCAGAATTGACCATATGATGGATCAAAAATCAAATCTCAACCAATTTCCAAAGTTTGAAATCATATAGAGTATGAATTAAACTAGAAATCAGTTATATAAAATAAATAAAATTTTTCCAAGTGCTTGTAATTCTAGGAACATACTCCTCATGACCCACGTGTCAAACTATAAATCACAATGGAATTTAGAAAATATTTTTAAATGAATGCTAATGAAAGTACAATATATCAAGACTTGTAGGATGCTGTGAAAAGAAATGCTTATGGAAAATTTATAGCTCTAAATACATATATTAGAAATTTTACAAAAAGATTGGCTGTCAGCGTTTCAAGGAGCCGGGGGGGAAAAAAGTGTGAAGTAGCTTTTCAGACACTGGACAACTGGCAGTAAAGGAGTGATCACTGTAGAGGAGGAGTAAGGTGACTATACCGTTGCCCTGCTTTCCTGAGTTTCAGCACTCTGGATCATGTTGCAGTCTTGCTGAGTTACGGAGGCAGACTGGACTTGAGTGAAACTGAGATGTCTTGAATTTTGAGGGCACAGTACCAGCGAGGAGGAAGTTTTGCAGAGAAAGAAACTTCAGAAATCCACACACAGATCCCTTTGTGTTCATTGCTGAACACTGAGCTTAATTCCCAAAACCAGCATGAGATCGTGAAACACTTAATTTCCATCCAGCCTAGTCGTCACTGGGAATTTCAGACATTACTAGGATCCCAAGAAGGTTATACCTTATGTAAGAAGGGCTAAACTAGCTTGAGAGTAGAGTAGAGTAAACTAGCCTGAGAGTAGAGTAAAATCTACACTAGACTTGCCCCCCTAAAATGGCTTAAAAACAAGCCTTAGTAATATGGAGCTGATTCACAAGTAGCTACCTGCCAAAACAAAGTCCAAATGTGTTAATTCAGGTCCCCTAAGAAGCACAGGCAAAGACAGGATTAAATTTACAAGAGATTTATTTGGGGAAATGGCTATGACCGTTAAAATAGAAAGAAAGAGAAAGCAGAGGAAAGAGGGAAGGAAGGAGGGTTGAGTAGTAAGAGTCTCAGACTGCAATACAACTCCAAGAAAACCAGATACCTAACAACCAGGAAAGAAGATGGAGGCATCTCATAAAGGGGCACCTACTTACCATCTTATCAAAGAGGGGCTTTTGTGCCATCTTCCACCACAGGGGAAGTCCCTAGCTTTTCATAAAGTACTATTCAGGCCCATATGACTGGATCAGTAAATTCTTCCAAATATTTAAGAAGAGAAAAATACCAATCTTACACAATTTTTCTACTAAATAGGAAAACAAAATCCGTCCTAACTTGTTTTATGAGACAAGCATAATTTTGATGCCAAAACTTGACATTATAGAAAAAAGTATATTATAGATTGAGATAAGATAAAGCAGGATCATCAAATCAGACTCAAAGACTCACCGGAATAAGAGATTTTATCCATTATAAAGTTTTGCTAATAATCTCAAGAATATAAGCAATCAAGAGGATAGGCAAAGCAGAAGGAAGTCTTGAACAGTGTCTACAGTTTCCCAGATTCTTCCTTCTGGCATTGGATGGGTTATTTGGCTAAACTGGAAAGATAGTTCCCTAAGTGAATTCACTACATACAACATGGAGCATTTTAGGTCATGACACTTCTCTAGTTTATACCCATATAATTATGCAATTTATATGACATTTTCCTGGGGGCCATGCCCCATAAATTAATAGATTTTGGTTTTGTTTACCATAGTCAATCCTGAATCAAGGGCTTCCTGCTAAAACACTTCATAGATAAGGACTCACCTTCTAATAATTCATACTACTTTATTTACATGAACTCTGTTATCAATATGTTTACAAGGAGATTAGCCTAGCTTATCTGGGTTATGTTCCTTCTTTCTTTCCAGGAAACACCCCCCACTATGTTTCCAGGTGATAAATTAATTGGAGGTTAGCTACTTAACTCTCTCCTGCTCAAAAGCCATAAATCTCACAAACATAGATGCTAAAGTAAAATTTTATCAAATAGAGTCTGAAATGTAAAGAGGCTAATACATCATGACATTGGTTTAACATTTGAAAATTAATTCATGTAATTCATCATGTAACAGAATAAATGAGAAAAAAGACATGATAATCTCAATAGATGCAGAATAAGCAATTGACAAACCAACATTCATTAGCACTATAAATTATCAGCAAACCAGAACTAGAAGAGAATTTTCCTAACCCGATAAGGCTATCTACTAAAAACTTACTGCTAACTTATTCGCTTAATAGTAAAAGATGGAATCTTTCCCTTAGGACTGGAATTAAGGCAAGGATGTTCACTTGCATCACGTCTATTTAACATTGCACGTGATGTCCTAGCCAGGACAGTGAAGGAGAAAGCGGGAGAGAAAGAAAGCAGGAACATATATTGCAAAATAAGATAAAATAAAATAGTTAACCATGTGATTGTGTAGGTAGGAATCTGAAATCATCTACAAATAAGCTTTTCAAATAACTGAATTTAGCAAGGTCAGAATATCATAATACCGGTCACTATCAAAATCCACTGCATTACACATCCTGGTACAGGATCGATTGGAGAAATTAAAATATTCAAAATTTACAATAGTATCAAAGACATCAAATACCTAGAAGTAAACCAATTGTAATATTTACGATTTTTCTACAGGGTAAATTATAAAATACTGCAAAGAGAGGGGCAGTCAGTAGGTCAAGCATGTGACTCTTGGTCTTGGGGCCATGAGTTCCAGCCCCACATTGGGCATAGAGCTTACTTTAAAAAAAAAAAAAAAAGTTAAGAAATTAAAGAATATTTAAATGAATTAAAGTATAAATAATGTTAATGGAAGGAAGACTCAATATTTTAAAAATCAGTATTTTTAATTTGCTCCAAATTTATCTATAGTGTCAATGTAATGCCAACCAAAATCCTAGAAGGGTTTGGTTTTGGGGTTTTTTTTTTTTTAGAAAATTAATGAACTGAATCTAAAATATATATGGAAATAGAAAGGACCAAGAACAGCCAATAGTCTTTTTTTTTTAAATAAGTTTTTTTTTTTAAGATTTTATTTATTTGTCAGAGAGAGAGCGAGCACAGGCAGACAGAATGGCAGGCAGAGGCAGAGGGAGAAGCAGGCTCCCTGCTGAGCAAGGAGCCCGATGTGGGACTCGATCCCAGGACGCTGGGATCATGACCTGAGCCGAAGGCAGCCGCTTAACCAACTGAGCCACCCAGGCGTCCCAAGAACAGCCAATAGTCTTAAAGAAAGGACAAGCTGGAAGACTTAACATGACCAGCTATCAATACCCATCACACAGCTATAGAAATGAAGACAGATAGTGTTTGCACAAAGATAAACAAATAGTCGAATAGAATAGAATAGGAGATAAAAGTATGGGTATTTTTCTCTAAAGCAAGCAATTTGTTCTTACACCAGCACCTATCTCCACCAAGCTTATTCCCCCACTCAAACTAGATAGTAAGCTTTACACCTTGAGGAAGAGAGGCCATAAAACAAACATGCATAAGAAATGTTAGTTATTGGCTTTTGAGGTTCCAAAGACCAAAATCATGTCATTAGAGGGATATTTGTCTAGTTAATCTCTTCCATGCCCTACTCTCTCCAAATTCAGTCAAAGGAAGGAAAAAAAAAGCACTAAGTGAGAAGAAAGTAAATCACAGTTGGAGAGAAAACAAATGAATTAATGGCTGATGAGGGTTTCTGAAGAGCTTCAATATGCTAAATTAGAACATAAAAGAACCCCCAGAAAAAATTTTATCTGATCTAAGAATGAAGAGACCAGTGCTCTACCTCCTATCTGATTATCTTGAGAAAGTTCCATGGTTTTGACATTGTGATATTAGAAACTGGAATAGAAATATCTGCATTTGAACAGTTAGGCAGATGGATCCTGAACTACTTCACAGACATTATGGGGTCACAGGATCGAGCCAATGTTTTTCTTGATGTGATTAAAAACACTTGAGAAATGACTCCAAGAACTGACAGACCTGAGGGACCTCTTGGGCAGAGATGTGGTATGAACTCTCTGAAGAGGTTCTGGATGGAAATGCAGACATCTCAAAAGATGTCAGCATGGAAGGTGATATCAGTGTGAACAGATGCCAATCCAGAATCAGATATATCCCGTAAAGCATGACATGACCTGAGTCCTCTGGAACTCAGCTGCAGCCCCAGGTAGAAAAGGAAAAAAGACATTGTAGTAAATTATTTTAAAATATAAGGTCTACATACCTGGAAAATTATTAAAGTGAAGGACTTGCTGAACATGTGTGTGTTTGCCATCGCAGAATGGGAGATTAAGAACAAATTAAGTTCAGTTATGGAAAAATAAAATCACTTTTCCCACACACCCGAGCATGGGACTTACAAGCCTATTACAAGCTTGCAATATACCAACACCAAAGTTTTTGAGCAGGACCACTGGGCAGGATTGCCTGGAGCAAACCATCTGTATTCAGTCCTTTCAACACGGCCTACAAGGCACTGTAAGATCAGGGAGACATTTACCAAATTATGTTCTGTGGAACACTAGCTCCATAAGATATGACTTGATGTTAGGAGACAAACGAAGTGGGAAGGTTTCTTCAGTGCCAAATTCTCAAAGGCATTCCTATTTGAATGTTTAATGCAACTCTCCAAATGACATGATTTGACCTGGCCCATGTGACAGCATTGTGATATATGGGCCCAGATCCCTCTTCAAAGGACTTGTTCCTCATTTCCTGGGTACCATGAGCAGACAGCCTACAGCTCGCAGCCCTCTTTGGGAATTGCTCCTGCTGCAGAGAACCAATTTACCTAAGGTCGCTCCTCTTCATGGGGTTGCCCATATTCAGTGGCCTATCAGTGCAAGGGTACAAAGCTGTTCCCTTGCCCACCTTAGGACAACTCTGAAGGTCATTTCAACTCCAGATCTCCCCCCATGACACTATCTAAAGCTATGGTTGGACCTGCATTACAACTCAGCTTCTCCCTTTCTTCCTCTTTTCTACAAGTATTGGTCCCGTTGTCTCTTCTTAATAAACCTCCTACAGGTAAAACCCATCTCAGTGTCTGAATCCTGGAAAACCCAGTCTGAGATGCCTCACCACCCCCCCAATTCTATTTGCCCACTAAAACCTTTCTTCTCCAAGTACCTAACAAGCATAGGGTTGAAGCAGCACATTTTGGATGACTGTATGTACAAGCATGAGAAGTGGGTATTTGTGTGGAGGTTGGAGGAGGGGTGCCTGAGACTTGAACAACAGCCCATGATTTCCTTTGCTGTTTGAAACCAGCCCAATTTTGAAATATAACCGTCTAATATTTTGAGTGCTACAGAATCCATTATCTATTGAAGTAGATGCAGAAGTTCTAAGTATTATATGATGTATGCAAATAAGTTTTCTCTTTTCTACAAAAATGCTTAAGTCTCTAAGGTGATCAGTGGTATTGGATAAAATGCACTAATTTCCATCTGACTTATACAACTATTTTGTAATCACAGCTGTCTTCAGATATTTAGTAGGAGAAAAAAAGGAAAAGTACAACAAAAGCCTTTGAAAATCAGTTTTTAAGAAATAAAAACTGGGCAGTAGGATTTCCACAAAATTGAAAAAAATCTTCAGAACTGGAAAATCTATCCCAAAGAGTCCAGTGAATTATAACACACTTAAAATACTTGTGTTTGGCAAACCACTGGGTAATATCATTTCAAGATGTTAATTGTATTACCAAAAAAGGGGGGGGGGTAATTTTTTTAATAAATTTTTGAAATAATCACTGTTTTAATTTTAACACTATTCTGGAACAAGGAGCTGGCTTGAAAGACTAATACCTAGATGATCAGAGACAGTGAATTATCAGATGGCATGATCAGCACAGAGCGATTCTCAACCAAGAGGAGATACATGCAGCCTCTACAAATGTGGCTGGGGAGGAGTTTGCTTCAGCTCACTTGAATAAGCTACAGTCTATGGCTCACAAGGGTCCCGTTCTTAATGAGGTGGTGCGTAGCAGCAGCACACTGTGAATCCAAATAGCAGATGGCAACACTGTTGAGTAGGCTGGCAGTCTGATGTCTAGCCACCAACTGGCAGCAATCATTATTAAACTGATTCATGTGCCCAGGGAAAATCTTCATAAGAGTCTTAGCAAATGTGAGCAGTGAGAAGCAAATGATCTGCTATTCCTATCTTCTTCGGATACTACGTGTATTTTAAAAAATATTACCCCCCAAGGCAACCCACATGAAGAAATGGCATGCCCCAGTGTGAATGAGAGCCCTTATTCCTTTCTTATATACTCATGTACCTTTAAATATGACACCTATGATTTCTCTATTGGGTAAATAGCTTTTACTTGAAGGAAATAACTTCATAGCTTTGACCCTATGGACTCAAGGCAAATATTCAGTGAGACAGGCAAGCACTTACAGATTCTCTAAATAAAGCTTCCGTGAAAATGGTACTGTGAATCTAGTGATAACATATTCTGTCTCACATAACGAAGCAATGACCTAAATTGCTCATGGTCTATCTGCTTACGTCAGGTAACTCATCCCTGGGTAAAAAGTTTGTTATTGTAACTCTTGGTTAGGAAAGCAGAGTGAAGGAGCCACTAGATTTAGAAAACTGTTCTCATGTAAGGACCTTTCTCATAAGTGAAAATCTGGAAGGGATTCATTTTTAAAATTCTGTCTTTACAAATCAAAATGCTAAGCAAACAGCACTTTTTGTTTTCAAATGTTAAAAGGATCTGTTATTTGTCACCAATAAAGCCAATTTCTACATCACTATATATTAATAAAGAAGACTTAAAGTAAGGCTTTTATTGAAAAACAAACTCCTGCTTCATTCACTTTTAGTATGTTTGCACTTACATTGAAACAAAACAAGCCTACCTGTTCTCTAAATCTTTATTACATTTGTTTTCTAAAATGAAGAAACTAGGTTTCCCTTATGTCATGTGCTTAACATAACAAGGAGAAAACACTACAGTCAAATGTCAGGTATATCACATGTCTTAATCACAACTATCATACATTCTTTTTATGGTAATTTTTAATGGAAGCAAAATTTTAAACCTTTTTTTTTTTTTTAAGTGTTGGGCTCTCTCTGAATAGATTCTCTTTGGCTCTAACAATGTGATCATCCAATTCAGGCAGAAATATCATTTATAACTTCTAGAGAGAATTCCTGTGTCCTGGGCCAAACATGAGGGTGATTCTCTCCCAAAGTTAGATACCCTAGCCCTGACAAGAAAGCTCAAAAACAAGGCTATACCACATCTCTTGAACCTTGCAATATTATCCAAATAAGAAATCAAATGCCATAAGTCATGTACTTTAATATATTTTTTAAAGATTTTATTTATTTATTTGAGAGAGAGAGAGAGAGTGAGAGTGAACATGAACAGGGGTGAAGTGGGGCAGAGGGACCAGAGAGAGAAGCAGACTCTCTTCAGGGAATCCGATGTGGGGCTCAATCCCAGAACCCTGGGATCATGGCCTGAACTGAAGGCAGCCACTTAACCAACTGAGCCACACATTTCAATATCTGAGGCCAAAAAATGCAAATCAGTGAAAGGTTTACTTAGATTTGCTTGTCTCTTTGTTGCTTTATGAGAGATAATTTATACCAGTGTTAAAAGATAAGATGTCTGTATATTTCTGGGAAAATAAGTGCCATAGGAAAATAAGTATCATGTGTTAAAAGATGTCTAAAAATGGTGGCACATGAGTTCCTTAAAATGGCTAGACGTTCTTAAAATATTCAACAACTCATTAGACAACAAAAGTTATGTTTTTAATCAAACATTACAAAATGCTATATATTAGGAAAATAAGACAGAATGATGAAAGTTTGTCCCTGGATATTAGACCCTACCCAATGGTAGGTAAAAAAGAAAGCCAACAGTGAATAGGTTAGCCCAAAGGACATATTTCCAGGTATTTGTATACAATGATTAAAAACTTGAAGGTGAATAGGAAATAGGATAGTAATATTATAGATCCTCAATTCAAGTAAATTGGCCACATTACCAAAAGAGGAATATTCTCTTTTAGAAAGGAATATTAGCAGTCATGAGCTAGGGCTGCTAGAAATTCATTCCTGAGAATTTGTATGTACCAAATGATTGTTTTCTCTCCCCCCACCTTTTTCTAAAATGGCCTTTGTCAAAGACATCTATGATATCTTCTTGCCAAAATCAAAGTTTCATTCTGTGGTTCTTGCTTACTTTGACTGTCAGGGGTATTTAATGCCACTGATCTATTACCACCATCTTTTGAAACACTTTCTTGGCTTGGTTTTTAGGCCAGCAGCGTACTTGTCTGGTTTTCTTCTTCTCTTACTGCAATTCATTGTCCATTTCCTGCTTAGCACTTCATCAAAATCATGACCTTTGGACATCTGAATATTCTTAGATATTCTGCTGTGTACATTCTCATATCTGAATGAACTCAGGTATTTTGCTATGTACACTCTAATCAGGGCAAGGACTGTGTGTGTCTACTTTACTGTACAATGTCTAGTACGTAGTGGGCATTCAAATATTTGTTAAAGGAATGAATGAATACTGGAACAACATACCTAGTTCGAATAAATGAGTGTAAGCATGATGATGATAGCCTGGAAATTAAAGAGTTCCTAACATGATTTCATTGAGGTAGGTATAAAGATCATAACCCTCATCTTTTTAGAACAGGAGATTGAAGTTTCAGCAGGTCAAGTTGCCCAGTAACATGCAATGTCTAAATGTCAGAGCCGACACATGTACTATTGCTGTTGTAGTTCAAAGGCTGTGGTCAAAATTCACTGCTGTACTTACTGATGAGTACAAGAGAAAATGAGGATTAGGAACCCTGGTTCAGCTTCTGTATCTCCTGGTCCCTTGCTGTAATAATACAGTTTTGAAGTTGATGACTCTGATGATAGTAGGACTATAAATGCTATTTTTCTTACATTCAAAAGGAAAATGATCTGCACCATCTCACAGTGGTGGGTTCAAGCTCCATATTGGGATTCTCCTTCCCACTCTGCTCCTCCCCACCCACATACACTCTCTCCCTCCCTCTCTCTAAAATAAGTAAATAAAATGTTTTTTTAAAAAAAGAAATTGACCTCCTGTTTCCTTATCTATAAAATGGAGATGAAAATACCATTAGTCTATCTTTTATAGATTGTTATTTTTAGGGTAAAGTAACAAATATGCAAAATATACGTTATAGCAAAAAATGGATAATTTCCATTCATTAATTATTAGTACTAAGAGATACTAAAAGAAGTGGACAGACAGAAAAACTCCCTACTGACAGAAACAGACAGGAGGAACAAGAACACAATCAAGAAAGAGCCAGAACATCCCTCGCTTACCTAACCCTGTCAGTTAGGCAAATAGAAGAGAAGAGAACTAATGTTCTCTAGTTCCCACGTAAAAGATAATGAAGACTCTTTATACAGTGAAAAGAATTAAAAGAATAAAAAGACCATTGACTTAGCCATAATACATTCAAAAAGAAAAAAGACAATCGTAAGGACAAGAGTCTGCCAATGCTATGAAAAAAACCTGGTAATTCTGCAGTTAATTTGTTTTGTACCTCTGTGATTTTACCTTCCATCGACTCCAGAGACATTACCATTAGCATATCCCAGGGATGACTGGAGATAGAGTAAGCAGGGGAAATTAGGCTAATGAGGCAGCATGGAGGAAGGCAATTCTATGACCTCCTGGCCCTCAGAATATACAGGTCTTTAAACTGTAATCAGGTAGCACAGTTAGGAATACTTCCAAGATTTCTTTTTACCACTGGATTCCAGGTTGTAGTATTCAAATTTTATAGCAAATGGTGACCGGGTTCAACTTAAATTCTGGGATTTCACTTAAAAATTTACTAAGGGTACTTTCTTCCTTTGTTAGCAATATAGCCATCAGATCTCCCTTAGGGAGACTAAGGTCTGTCACTACAGATACCCAGATTTCTTGGTGATGTTTGTGTCTCCACTGTGGACATCACATAAGACATTTCACTTAGATAACCCAAAGTGATTCTTAACTCAAAAAATACAAAGGCATGGCCTGGTGGGTAGAGCTCTGTAGTCTGTTAGATCAATATCTGAGTATCAGTTCACATACTTAGCAAATAGAAGAGTCAACCTCAGCCTCACTATGCTCATTATTTAAATAGATACAACCCTTCACAAGGCAGTTTTAAAGACCCATGATAATATACTTAAGGTTATCAGATTGCCCGGTTGAGTCAGTTTTCAATAAAGCATGGCTATGATTACTATCAAGGTTGTTAATCATTGGAGTGGTGATCCCAAAATTGGCTATAACTTTATTTTCACTACATTTGGGTGGTTTTTTTGTTGTTTTTTGTTTGTATAAAAAAAGAAATCCTTAAATGTATTTATATAGCGCCTATTACAAAGATTTAGGAATTTATGTGACAATCAACCCCCAGTTCTCTTTCAACTTTATTAACAGACACAAGGAACACTAGCCAACTATGTGATAAGTATCAGGAGTCTAGGATCTAGGGTAGACGTAAAAATAAATATAACACAGAGCCCACTCTAAGAAGATACTAAAGAATAATTTCAGGAAGAAAATAAACATCACAAGAGAGGCATAAACAAAATACCATGAGCACTCAAAATACATGGCTCTTCCAAGTGAAGGAAACTGGGAAAGAATCATGGAAGAGGTGGTATTTGATCAGCACCTTAAAGTAAGCACAGAATTTAGCTATGCAGAGATTGAGGAGGAAGTAGATAAATGAATGGATGATTCATGAATGATTCACTCATTCCAAAATCTTCCCATGGCTCTACGCTCTGGAGATCAGGCCTCGTGGTGCCTACACTCTGGTGATGAACATCAAGGCCACAAGAAAGCGAAGAGACATGAGTAAGAAACACAGAGTTGTTTATGACGGCCGAAGGGAAGAGTGGCCGATAATAAATATGGAACCAGATCATGGAAGGTATTAAATACTGAGGTAAAATATTTGGACTTTACTCAAGCCTTTTGGAAAGAAATTTCAAAAACATCAGCCCCATACTGAAGTTAAAACAAAAGTTAGAAGTTTGGATGAAAGGACAGACTCAGAGAACATTGCTAAAAGATAAAGTGAGGCATATTAAAAATTGCAAAGAGTTCCTGTGAGCAAAAATCTATCTGAATCAGGCAGCCCCAAATCGGAAGCGGTCAGGAGCACTCTGCCAACAGGAGCCAGAGGAAAGACTTAACACAGGAAGAACGCAGAAGCAAAGACAGGAAATTACTGATCGGCTGTCGCTTAAAGCCTAGTTGACAGGCTGTGATTGGTTCCCCTTAGTGTTTTGGCTTTTTAACCTTGAGGTATTACAGGCTTAGATCCTGGTTTGCTTACTAGGCTACCGCGACATTAGAGCTACGTCAGGCTAATGACCTCCTTGTTTAATTTAACAACGTGCGTATTAAGATTTGGGGGAATGGGAACCGTGTCTAAAGTTCTTTCTAGCGGTGTTTGAAATGTATCAGAAGGAAGGAATTCGGGAGATAGGGACACAATGGATAGGAGACAATTTCAGTAGGTTAGGAATGAAGTGACGAGGACCAAAACTGAGGCCGGAAGAAACAGATGAGACACCATGAAGGTGCTTCATGACTCTTCATAACTCCATTCTCCCTTCTCCCAAGACAAGGAACTTGGTTAAATTAAAAAAAAAAAATTCAAGGCCATGTCTGGCTCAACATTTGTACTTAACAGGGATGTAAACATTTCCATTTCAAAATTATACATGAAATAAATAGCAGGTGATTGAAAACTCAGTTATTCTGACTCTAATACCAGCCCATACTGTGTAAGACAGCAGCTTCCCAAACTACCCATTATTTTTCACTCCGATATCACCCCAACTGTCTGCCTCTATCTTACCTGTGTCTTCCTCAAAGATTTTCAGTTAATTTCTCCTTTAAAGTCTAAATCAGTTGACAAATACTGAACCCCTTTTGTGGCTGCAACCAGCAAGGCATATCCTGCTAACTTTCAATCTGGTCCATTTGTGTGTGATGACACTTTCTTGAAGTGACTAATATTATCTCTATGAGAAAAAGCCCTATGTGTGACTTTTCATTATAAAAATATCCACTGGGTACATAACATTATTCAAGAAAACATGAAAGCTTACAGAACAAGTAAGCAGCTGAAAGAGCAGCAAGACAAGATACATGTTTCCTAATAAAAACATGGGAATATATTTTGTTATCTGGGAAAAGCAGAGAGGTTATCTGAAGAGATACATAAGGTATATGTTCACATATAACTATGAACATATGAATAGAGATATATAAAAAAATCAAATTCATCATATTCACATCCCCTCAGTGTCTGCTTATTTTCACCTCCCCTCAACCTACTCCACTCTACTATTCACCCAGTTATAAGAACCTGGGAAGTTCACTTAACCTGTCCTTTCAACTAATCACCCATACTTAATTATTTTAAATGTTCAGACTATAGTCTACTAAGTAAGTTACTCATGCCCTTACCTAATTTCAACCAATGTATTTTCTCTCCCCTTCTGGTACAGGATAAAGAGCAAACTCAATGTGGCATAAAGGTCCATTAGGTTTAGCCGTATTATAGCCTTTTCTCCTATTCTCTCTTTTGCACGCTTGCACCTGCTATTCTCTCTGCTTGGCATGGTTCTTTCCACTGTGGATGAACTCCAACAAGAAAGCTCAAAGATCACTTTTCTTGGTGAAGCAATGATGCTCCCGACCACCCAAGCTTGCTTTCTTAAAGCACTTGTTACTTATCCTTGACATTTTCTATAATTTACCTGTCTCCACCACTAGACTTAAAGAAATTCTTGAAATCAGAGATGCTGTGTGATCCATCAGAGTGAGAATCAAACCATGTGCCCTGTGCACACAAACACAAGTTTACTCTCAACATTAAGAATTTTACTACTCGGGGCGCCTGAGTGGCTCAGTGGGTTAAAGCCTCTGCCTTCGGCTCAGGTCATGATCCCAAGGTCCTTGGATTGAGTCCCGCATTAGGCTCTCTGCTTCAGCAGGGAGCCTGCTTCCCTCTCTCTTTCTGCCTTCCTCTCTTCCTGCTTGTGATCTCTGTCTGTCAAATAAATAAATAAAATCTTAAAAAAAAAAAAGAATTTTACTACTCAACTGTCTTCATTAGCAAAACTTTACTGTTCTAGGAGACTCCTTTTCAAGAAGATAGCACTGCATGCAAATAATTATATGGTCCATCCCAGGAATTTCTCTAAAAATCCATCAAATCAGCAGAAAATATCAAACAACTGGTCACACATTAAGACTCTTTAATAAGAGCACCAGGGTGGCTCAGTCCATTAAGCATCCGGCCCTTGGTTTCAGCTCAGGTCAGGATTTTGTGGTTGTGGAATCGAGCCCCTGTCCAACTCTGTGCTTCAGAGTCTCTCTTCCTCTCTCTGCCCCTCTCCCCACTCGCGCGCTCTCTCTCTCTCAAATAAATAAATAAACAAATAAATAAATCTAAAGTTTAAAAAAGACTAATAAATGTAGATGAAATAAATATCTTTAAATATATTGCAATTATAATAATAGCAACAGAATAGTGAATGAGGAAGAATTATTACCAAATAAAATATACAAGTTGATTACTGTCCATTCTACTAGCTATTTCTCTACAATGTCTGGCAATTCCTCTGACTTTACTAGCATATTGAAAAGAAGGAAATATTCCTATTTTCTGAGCTCAGCAGAAAAATATTTTCCAGATAAATCTTTGATCAGAACAAAGGCAGGGCCAACAATTACCTGAGTCTATGCAACTATCAGTGACATGAGAATTGTTATGGTGTTTTTAATGTCTCACACTTTTTAGGGCAAAAAATAAGCACACATATATTAAGTGATTTAACATATAACATAAGTTAGTATTCACCAGGCTTTCATTCCCCACCTCCTTTTCTCCTCCGGCTCATTAGTTTGACCCAATGTTTCGTCCTTTCTCTAACTCCAAGAATCTTTCTCTTTGCTATTATAATTTTATGAATTGTCATTGTTACCAAACTATCAATGGCAGGCACTAACTCAGGAAATGAAGAGGTGTGCCCCGGTGCTGACACCAACTGCTCCTTCCCAGGGAATCCTGAGGGTGCTGGACAAATCAAGAGCATAACCCCTGGCTGGGCTTGCCAACACTGTTGCCCAAGAAACTCATTCCAAGAGAGACCAATAATTCAAGGGACAAGGATTTGGAAAAGAAAAAGGAAGAAATTTATTTTGGGTGCCAGCATCCAGGGGAGGTGGCAGGCTCAAACCTGAACGACTGACCTCTCCCCCAGCAAGTTGGGCACCTACAGTTTTACAGAAGAGGTTTGTTAAGGTCCGGGCAAGTGAGCAGGCAGAGAGCAGCTATCATAGTTGGGAGCTGGGATATGTTCAGGGCCTGTTCGTGGGCAAGGCCTGGGACGTGCAGCATGTAGTCTTCTAGGCATTCTTTTGCTATCAGGGCTTTTCTGGTCTGGTGGTTGGAATGTTCCACGCATTGCAAAACATCTTCATCAATGCCACAAGAAAGTGTGATAAGAAATAACTATTGGGGTCTACAGTTGAGCAAAAGGCTTGCTGACATCATCAGCAAAATTACCTATATATTCAGCTTTTCCTCTGGTTAGTTTCTTTACCTTCTTGCTTTAAGTGAAAGTTGGCAGTGCCCTAGAAACACAACTTACCCTTGATCTTCCTCCCATACACTATCTTGGGTTCTTTAGGTAAATGGGTGATTCTAGGCCTGGGGGTTGGATATACAAGATGGTCCTGGACTCTCCCATCAAACATATAACAAGGAATGTATCAACAACCACCAGGATCATGTCAAAAAGACTCAGAGCTAACTTGAAGAGGCTTTCAATGATCAAAGAAGGGAAAATTTGGGCATCACTAAGAATAATACCTACCATAGAGTAAAGAATAATAAACTCATTTAAATCCAAAAGTTCATAAATTATACTAAACATGATAATAATTGGTCAATACTAGAGGATACTGGAGAATCATCTCATTATTTTGAAAACAGATAAAGGAAAATGATCATGCATTTACATGAACTATACCACTGGTGTACCAAATGTTAGATGAGGAGAAATTTCTGTTCATAAAAATGTTCTAAGGGATTTCCAGTCTCAGCCAGGCATGATAAAGTAGCTGGTATTAAACGAACTCTTCTGCCAAAAACAACTATAAAAGCTGGATGACATATATAAATCAACTGTTTGAAGGCATTGGCAAGAAACCAGGACAGGCAGGACTCCCTCAGTCTCTCAGAGAAGGAAAGCACATATGGTGAGCTCTACATTCATGCTATGGCTTTTTTATGAGGGCATTTTTCAAATCGTGATACAGGGAATAGAGCTCAAACAGAAAGTGACAGTCTTATTGGACTGAAGAAAAAGAGGTCTAAATTTGGGACTGCCAAGTGGCTTGGAATTGAGCTTCAAAATCCCAGACAGGAAAGGAATTGAGAAAAAGACCAAAAATCTGCATTCCAGTTCCCCTCAACTCATGTTAATGCCGCATGGTGTTAATGTGTATGGCACCACTAGCACAAATGGTGGCAGGTGGGTAAATGAAATTACACTGCGGAACTCTTACATTGGTCAGCAACTAGTAAAGCTACTAATTTAGGGCAGATCATCATAAGATATGGGTGAGTATTGTAATTCTATGGAAAACACCAAAAGAATAATTTTTTAAATGTATAAAAATCTTTTAGAAGGAAAATGGCCTAAGAAACACACCTGATCAGTCCAAAGTAATTCAAGAAAGGAAAAATAAAGGATCAAAGATGGAATACACAGAAAACAAATAATATGTTGGTAGACATAAATCCAATTGTTTTAGCCCATTTGGGAGGGTTAGACCAAGACATCAACAGCTGGATAGCTTATAAACAGGAATTTATTTCTTACAGTTCTGGAGGCTGAACGTACAAGATCACGGTGCCAGCACACTTGAACTCTGGTAAGAAACCTCTTCCAAGTTGCAGACTGCTGATTTCTGATTGTATCCTCTATATAGCAGAGAGCAGAGAGTGAAGCAAGCTCTCCTTCCTAGACTACTAATCCCATTCATAAGGGATCCGTTATTATGACCTCATCTAATCCTAATTACCAGAACATTCAGTCCATTGCACCAACTAGTAGTTATATGAGATGTGAATGGAGCAAAAAACTTCAATTAAAAGACAAAAGCTGTCAGACTGAGTGTAATTTTAAAAAGATAGAAAGAAAGAAAGAAAGAAAGAAAGAAAGAAAGAAAGAAAGAAATGCTGTTTATAAGATAGATGAAATGTAAGGACAGAGAAAACTTAAAAATAAAACAGAGTGGAAAAATATATACTATGCAAAAATTAAGCAAAAGAAAGCTAGTATAACTTTAATAATAGCAACTGAAGTTGACTTCAAGTATTACAGAAATAGAGTGATTTTTATAAATGATAAAATAGTCCATGATATAGGAAGATAAAATATTCTTAAATTTGTGTCATTTAATGTATAAAGGCAAAAAAAAATGTTAAATCTACAATCGTTCTTAGAAACATTATAATAATTGACAGAATAAACAGAGAAAAATCGGTAAGAATAGAGATTTGAACAACACAATAAACCACCTTAACCTAACTGACATCTAAACAACACTGTAGCCAATCTCTGCAAAGAACAAAATTTTTTACAATGCACTTAGACATTTGCTAACATAGACCAGAGCAAATTTTAACAAATTTCAAAGAACTGAAATCATAGAGTATGTTCTCTGACCAAAGTGAAATTAAACTAATGGATAATTAGAAAAGGTAACTAGGAAAATTCCTAAATGTTTGGAAATTAAACAATACACTTCTAAATATCTATGAGGAAGAGAAAAAATTATAAGAGAAATAGAAATAACACAAGATCTTGCAAAGTCATTTCATATAAGTTGATTTCCTTTTGAATCATTCATTTCATAAAACAGCTTTTGAAAACCTTAAAGGAAACTTGGGGTTTTTTCCATTCCTCCGATCTAAAATAAACTTTTTTTTTCCTCCAGCTCTAGTTCCAACAACTGCCAGACTTATATATGTAAATAGCTGCTAAGGGTCTGATATTTTACTGTACTTACTATCTAATGAGCTAGCCTACTTCAGTTTGTAGGGTGCTAGCCCAAGCCACCAGACTCCTGGACCAGAGCCAAAGGACTTTATTACTTATAGCACAGTGGCAGGATGATCTTCAAGTTTATACTGGATCCCTGTTTCCCAAATCCCACTGCAGGGATGTGGAACATCTCAGGTGTACGCAGCTCACAAGAGTGGCCAATTCACTGGTGTGCCCAAAACTGAAGGACTTCTGATATTCAGGACTTGCTGTAATAATCAGAAAAATCTCAGGCAAACTAGGACAAGTTGGTCACCTGTGTGGGTCACACAGGATTTTCTATCACAGCTGTGATGCCCTGAGCCTAAGAAACACCAGACTTTTAAAGGAGATTGCCAACAAATTTGTCCAACCTTTGCTCTAGAAAAAGACGTTATCTTTATTATCCTGGACAGCAAACAAATCTGCCCTTTGCCTCAGACAGAGACACTGTCTTTATCTTCCAAAGCTGTTTGCCATACAAACACACTTGAAAAGATATTCCAGAACCAGAACTGCCAATTTATCTGCTTAAGAGACATACAGAAATACAAGAAATACATGGGGGATTGTCTCCCAGTAAAATTCTTATAAAATTACAGTACAATCATACTACAGTCACCTGTGTACTAATCTGTATCTTGGTTGCGAAAATGAAGTCTCCCATACTTTGATCAAGTTCCCTTTGTTAAGAACCGAATACATCCTACAACTATATGGTCAATTAATCTTTGACAAAGCAGGAAAGAATATCCAATGGAAAAAAGACAGTCTGTCCAACAAACAGTGTTGGGAAAATCAGACAGCAACATGCAGAAGAATGAAACTGGACCACTTTCTGACAACATACACAAAAATAAATTCAAAATGGACAAAAGACCTAAATGTGAGACAGGAAACCATGGAAGTCCCAGAGGGGAACACAGTCAATAACCTCTTTGACATCGGCCATGGCAACTTCCTTCTAGTATGTCTACAGAGGCAAGGGAAACAAAAGCAAAAATAAACTATTGGGACTTCACCAAAATAAAGAGCTTCTGCACAGTGAAGGAAACAATCAATAAAACTAAGAGGCAATCTGTGGAAGGGAGAGAAGATATTTGCAAATAACATATCTGGTAAAGGGTTAGTATCCAAAATATGTAAAGAACTTATAAAAATCAACACCCAAAAAACAATCCCATAAAATATGGGCAGAGACATAAACAGAGATTTTGCCAAAGAAGACATCCAGATGGCCAACAGACACATGAAAAAATTCTCAACATCACTCATCATCAGGGAAATCAAAAACCACAATGAGATACCACCTCACACCTGTCAGAATGGCTAACATTAACAACATAGGAAACAAGTTGTTGGTGAGGATGTGGAGAAAGGTGAACCCTCTTACACTGTTGGTAGGAATGCAAACTGGTGCAGCCACTCTGGAAAACAGTATGGAGGTTCCTCAAAAAAGTTAAAAATAGAACTACCCTACACTTCAGCAATTGCTCTACTAGGTTATCTACCCAAAGAATACAAAAATACTAACTCAAAGGGATACATGCCCCCCAAGGTTTATAGCAGCAATGTCCACAATAACCAAACTATGGAAACAAACCAAGTGTCTGTCAACCGATGAATGAGTAAAGAAGATGTGGCATACAACACACACACACACACACACACACACCACACATTGGAATATTGCTCAGCCATCAAAAAGAATGAAATCTTGACATTTGCAATGATGTGGATTATGGGTGTATTATGCTAAGCAAATAAGCCAGTCAGAGAAAGACAAATACCATATGATTTCACTCATACGTGGAATTTAAGAAACCAAATAAACAAGCAAGGAGGAGAAAAGGAGAGGCAAACCAAGAAAACAGACTCTTAACTATAGAGAAAGAACTGATAGTTACCAGAAGGCAGGAGGTGGGAAGATGGGTCAGATAGGTAATGAGGATTTTGGAGGGCACTTGTTGTGATGAGCACAGGGTAATGTATATAAGTGTTAAATTATTATATTGTACATCTGAAACTAATGTAACACTTTATGTTAATTAACTGGAATTGAAATAAAAGCTTAAAATAAAAGAACCCAATACAAAATGTTTGCTGTTTTTTTAATAGGTTTGAGATAAAGGCATCTACGTATACTGAAAATGATGACCTCTCTATTTTATCTCAATCACAAAGATTTAATAATAAATACAAGTACATATTTATTTCTACTGTTTTCATTATTCAATGATACACTTACTAAACAGGTCTCTGGGCAGCTACCAAAAGACATCAGGGCCCAAGAAAAAGGCAAAAGAATTTAGGAATGGGAAGAAGTCAATCAGAAACAAACAAACAAAACAACAACAACAACAACAACAACAAAAACTGGATCCCTTTTGTTGAATGAAGTGACTGAACTAACCTGGACTTCATGGAAATGTGTGCAGTTAATTTCCTAGACTTCATCAGCCTATAGTTCTGGTGGCTCATATTAACTATAACAATTCCATTTTCACTGGTTGTTTCCTCCATCCAGGAGAATTTCTGGGAGTTCCCAGGGCAGGTTTTATAAGCCCCCACCAAGTCTTTCCCCCCCATGCTTCACCATCTACCCACGGCATCCACTGTCTACCACCAGGTGAGGCCTGGGTCCCACAACATACAGAGTCTCAGCATATTCGGTCTCTGTGTTAGTCTTCTATTGCTGCCTAGCAAATTACCATAAACACAGGGACCTAATACAAAGGAATTATCGCATGCTTCTCTAGGTCAGAAGCCTGCCATGGCTTAAGTGAGTTCTCTGCTTAGGGTCTTCCAAGGCTGAAATCAAGATGTCTCTGGGCTGGGCTTATAGCTGGAAGCTCTAGGAAAGAATCTGCTTCCAAACTCATTCAGGTTCTGACCAAATACAGAATGAGGTCCATGTCTCTTCGCTAGCTGTCAAAAAGTGGCCACTCTTAAACTACAGAAGGCTACCTGTATGTATTCCTTGGCATGACGCCACCTTCATATTCAACCCAGCAACAATACATCGAATCCCACCTTGTGCTTTGAATTTTTAACTTCCTTTTCTGCTCCGACCTACAGAAAACTCTCTGCCTTAAAAGGGCTCATCTGATAGGATCAGGCCTACCTGGATAATCTCCATTCTTTAAGGTCATCTAACTTGGGACTTCAATCTACAGAATCTCTTCAGAGATGTACCTAGATTACTGATTGAATGAGTAACCATGAGATAAAAGTCTTAGTGAGGATAAAGGGAAAGCATCTCTAGAATCCCACCTACCACAGCTACCTTGTGGGGAAGAGCTCTTACCTCTGCATCTGCTTTAAAGAGCTCCAGAAAAAGCATTGTTTGTACATCTATAGTTGAGAGTTTTGTTTTGTTTTTTAGAAAATCAGGTCTTTTGGGGTTTAAGTACAGATCTAATGCTCTCCTCAAGACTTAAATCTGAATCCAGTAGGGTCTTGGCTTTAAGTCAAATGAAAGTTAACATTTTGGTGCTGTATTCAAAATCACTCATCTTCCCAGACAACTAAGATTTCATTACAGGATCATACTCTTTTAAGACAACTACTTCCTCAGAAATCTTGGCCCATCGGAAAAACAAATCTTTTGGAGAGATGGCCTTGCAGGGTACCAGGCTTGTCCGGACATGTCTGAATCCTAGTTGAGTCTGCAGTAGGATTTTTTGCTACATTTACACATTACTGATATGGGATCTCAGAGCTTCCTGTGGGTCAGCCCACTGAGCACACGGAGCTCCCACTCTCCGTGGAACAGAGTAGCTTGTGTACTTGCTGAGTAGCTAAGTGTATGACTTGTAGTTTGAGGTAAACAGAAATTTATGCTTCCTTAGTTCATGTGCCTCCCCAAGGGACAAGCTACAGGGGTTTTGTGCTTAAAAAGGGTAAGGGCAAAGTAACAATTAACCAAACACATTTCTACAAAGCATAGGTAGAGAAACAATGTTGTTTTTGCAAGAAAGTCTGCAGGGCCAGCAACAAGCAAAAAATGAGGCTTTGTTTTCCGAGTGCAGAGTAGAGAATAGAAAAAGCAAGGAAGATAGAGGTAGCATTATAGGAAGAAACTGTTGTTTCCTTTCTCTTCCCCTTTTTCCACCCAGTTTGCTCTAAACACACAGACAGACCAAATGTGGACTCTGAATTGTAAAGGAGGCAGGCACAAATGTAAGGGGAATAGTTAAAGACCACCAACAATCTTTATTTTTTATTTTTATTTTTTTATTTTTTTTGCTTGTTAACTGGTGTTAGGTAAGATCTTCCTTGGCAGAAACTAACTCTAAATGTAGGAAAGACCACTACAACTCAAGCTATATAAAATGTGTCTTATTGTATTTTTTTAAGTCTAAGATCCACATAATTATGTTCAGCATCTGTTCATGAAAAAAAAATTGTTATATGTCCCGACTTCCAAAAAAATGTGGAAAAACAGCAAAGTGGATTGTTCGACTTGTTATATGTTTTCAGGGAGTTGTTCTAGTAAACCAACCAGTCAACAAACAGTTGATAAAATGAACCAACGAAAGCAATGGGGAATTTAACTGCAGAATTTTATTTTGCTTTTTTGGAGTCTCAAGATTATTTATGTAAGAGAGAATGATGCATATAAAGAGGTTTATATTATACTTACCCCCAAAACTAATGAAAAGCTCTGAGCAAGAAGTAGGTTATGTGTTTATGCTCAACCCAGAAAAAATGATAAAATCTCCTATGAGATTTTTGTTTCTAACTCCATGGTTTTAAGTCAGAAAAAAAAAATAAAATAAATACACAGAAAAAAGGAAAAGCTATCTTCTGTCTTGTGTGTAATGAAGGTATTAACTGGACTTTCACAAGAAAGATTAAATCAGATCTAAATTATTGATAGGTAAGTATATATAAATCTTTTTGGTGGTGGTTGTTACAGAGAGAGGGTGGTGGTGAACAGCAGAGGGAGAGGGAGAGAGACACTTCAGCTCTTAAGCAAGCACCCCACCCAGTATGGAACCTGATGCAGGGTTGGATCTCATGACCCTGAGATCATGACCTGAGCTGAAATCAAGAGTCAGGCTCATAACCGACTGAGCCACCCAGGTACCCCTAAATCATTTTGATATTTATATTCAATAATGACTTTCAAAAAATGTATGCAAGTAATATAATTCAGGGAAAATTAGAAATACTAACCTAAATCACTTAAATCCTAGCTTCTGTTAACCATAAAGATACAAATGGTGCAATAAAGTGTGATTTCTGGGAATTACAAAGAAAGCTTTAGGATATAATACTACATGTTGGAACATGAAGTCAAATGGACTCAGATTTGATGCTTAATTCTTCCCCTTTTTGACTGTGTAGTCATAAATAGTTTTCTTAGTTCCTCTGAGCCTCATTTCTTTCTCTGTAAAGTGTAAATAACACCTCTCTTGTTTTCGTACTGCATATATCTTACATGTGTTCTCTTCATTCATTCTAAGACAGTGTGACAGATACTGACTAGATGTTTCTCAAACCCATTTCCTATTTCTGGGCCAGCAGTGAAACTACATTTCCCAGCAGCCATGCATCCTGGTAGTTCATGTGACCTTCTCTCCAGTAGAACATGAGAAGTGCTATGGCTCACCCAGTCCAAGGCAGTTTCTTTTCCCCTCACTATTCATGTACTTTAATCAGTTTCCTTGCTTTCCAATATCACATCACAGGTGCTTTTCCAAATAATGCATTTTAATGTAATTTTTTAAAATCTAAAATTGCCTCTAATATTCCTAAAGTTGTATTTTATGACTGATAAAATTCAAATTGTTAAAATTTTCATTGAAAAAAAATTGAAAGATAACAAATCCTCGGCCAAATGGGACACAGGGACAATGTGAACCAGGACTTTTCTGGGCAAACCAGAAAAATATATATAACCAAACTAGAGAACCAGAGAGAGAAAGAGATTAAGAAATAAATAGATATTGATTTCCTATGCACATGTCAACCCTCCTCAGAACTGAAGATCATATTTCTAGTGGTGAAACATTAGCAGCAAAAAGTAAGAGGCATCAATTATGAGAAAACAAATGACAATTTCACATCAAACCACTGCTGACATTGCATATTTTTTTGTCTTCCAATTGTGATTTTATCCCTATTTTACTTCTTAAGAAATGAATAAATTTCTTATTTCCGGCATTTTGCAGCCAACCATCTCATGAGAAGAGCAAAGCTGCTAAATAAAATGGCCAAACAGAAAAATCATATACCTGAGGAATAGATTTACACCCACAAAATAACGAGTCATGTTTTAATGGACATAGTGCCCTAATACCAAATTCACTCCTCTTAAATGGAAGCTTCCCCCAGAATAATTAATTACAAGGCCACTTTGGGGAACAGTTGCAAGTTAGAGAAAGAAGAAATTTAGAGACAATCACTACTTCTTTTAGCCTTCAGGGACACAATTCCAAGTGGAAAGCAGCCTTCTTCCAGTTTAGGTAGAAGAGTCCTTCCCTCCATCCCATCCCCTGTTCCTCCCTGAGGCTAGCAATACAAGGTTACAAACCCTCAAGAAGATCCCCATCAACACAGCCTACATGGTCACTCAGCTCCACAGAACCAGGTCAGGGAGCAAAGGATAAATTCTAACTACTCACTGAAGCTATCTTTGAATCCAGAATTTCTGTTTTCTCAGTATGCTCTCATAAGCAGGAATTATTTTTCTCAAGAACCACAAGAGGGAGTATTCTTACCTCTTTGTCATGGTCCATCTGACACCAAATAGATATGCATTCTCCTTATGCGTGTCTAAAAATAAGACGTATTATTAAACACTACACAATCTTCTTTCCTATTCATCTAAAATTCAAGGGATTATCTGCTTGTCTTTCATTGATTCATATTTATTACATCCAGTGTATTTTCGTAGCCACTCACGAGCAAGAGAAAACAGACAGTCTTTCACGCTGGTTCTTTCTCCCATGTTTATTATCCTGAAATTGTGAAGGAAGATTCCATCTCAGGTTGTGTTCAGCAAGTACAGGATAGCAAAGGCAATTCTCCCTAACTAGGAGGAAAGTTATCTAAAATATTAATGCCACTGCTTTGAGCTGATCTCCTGCCTAGTCCCTAAAAAGGGTAAAAGCAAATCACAAACATGATTCTGTCAATTATCATCATATGCCTGCATATAAGATAATGAAGTCGTAACTAATACTTTCAACAGCCAACAAGTAGTGAGAATCATGAAGCTACTGGCTTTATGTAAAATACCACTTTGTGGGGCACCTGGGTGGCTCAGTGGGTTAAGTCATTGCCTTCTGCTCAGGTCATGATCTCAGGGTCCTGGGGTTGAGCCCAGCATAGGGCTCTCTGCTCAGCAGGGAGCCTGCTTCCCCCTCTCTCTCTGCCTGCCCCTCTACCTACTTGTGATCTCTGTCTGTCAAATAAATAAATAAAATCTTTAAAAAAAATACTACTATGTATTAGCCAAAGTAATTAACACCAACTGCTAAAACGAATAACCTAAAACATCCCTGGATTCACACACACACACACACACACACACACACACACACGGTTTATTTCCCAGTCAAGTCAATATATGATGTGAGTTGGGTAACTAGCCTGGGTTCCTCTCTTCCAAATGATGACTTAAGAATTTAAGTTCCTCCCATTGCAAGAGTTCATCATCTTTCCACTGAACTGTCTCTTGACTGGAAGACTGGAATAATTTTAGGGGAGAGAGCTGGAAGTGGTATACTTTACTTCTGTCAATGAACCTTTCTCTAGAACTCAGTCCATAACCAGCCTAATTGCAAGAGAGGTTAGAGAGTGAGGTTGCCCATGAGCCTAGAAAGAGGATATAGAATCACTGAGATTCTAGATCAAAAGTTTGGAACATGGGGCTCATGGGCTGTCAAAAGGTCTATTAGTTTGGATGCAAAATAAATTCTGTCCTAATCCCCACTTAAAATTTAGCATATACCCTTCAATATTCAATAAATGTAGGTATAATAGATGCTTCTGGTCTTCAAAGGCACACCCCACTCTGTCCATGTGATTTCTTTTTTTTTTACTTATTTTTAAGTTAAATTCAATTAATTAACATATATTATTAGTTTCAGAGGTAAAGTTCAGTGAGTCATCAGACTTATATAAAATATCCAGTTCTCATTACACCACGTGCTCTCCTTAATGTCTCTCACCCAGTTACCCCATCACTCTACCCCTCTTCCCTCTAGCAACCCTCAGTTTGTTTCCTATCATTAAGAATCTCTTATGGTTTGTCTCGCTCTCTAATTTTGTCTTGTTTTATTTTTCCCTCTCTTCCCCTATGATCCTGTTTTGTTTCTTATGTTCCACATATGTGTAAAATCATATGATAATTGTCTTTCTCTGATTGACTTATTTCACTTGGCATAATACCCTCTAGTTCCATCCATATTGTAGCAAGTGGCAAGCTGTTGTTTTTTTTTAAGTCCACCTGATTTCAGTGCAGCTGATGTAAACAGTCCCATGCATATTGTGAGCATCTCTCCTCAAGTATGACATCTCTTTGTTTCTCTGCTTCATGAATTTCTCTGAAGTCTTGGAAGATCACTGAGTAGATGCATATAGGTGGTCAGTAGACAAGAAAGTGCAAAAATGTTAATAACCATGGGAAGAGCCCTCAAACAATGTTGAGCAGGAGTTTTTATATAAGCAGACTGGACTCTAGTTCTTTAGCAAGACATTTCTGAGGCATACTCTACAAGGTTCTTCAAGGTTCACGAGTAGGATCAAATGCTAGCAGTTCTCAGCAACAACCTGCTCAATAATATGCCCTTTGTTGGCTTTTCCTCTCCTGTGTCATTCTCTCGTCTCTCACTTCTGTTTCCTGGGATTATCTTCCAAATAAACTACACTCACTGAGTCATTGTCTCGGGGTCTGCATTCATGAAAACCCAATTAAAGAATGGAATGGGAAGTAGCTCTAGAAAACAGCTCCTCAGGATAGGATTTTGAACCCCAATCACCCAATAGTCAGATAGCAACAACTGCAAGAGGCAAGTGTGGGAGGGAGGTTAACTCCTAATATGCTGTGGCATCACAATGACTAAGACTCTTATACATGTTATGTTGTAAGGAGGTGCAGCTAAAAGGCAAAACGTTAGCATATGAAATATCTCTAGTGCTTGAATTAACATGTAATTAAAAGAATGGAAAGCGCTGGTGGATGGATTTTGTTACCTGCCTTAGAAGCCTTAAAGAAAGGCTGTTTTCTATTAAAAGTCTTTCCAAGGTGTTCAGCTTTCATTAACACAACCTGAGTTTCCAAAGCAATTCCTGTATATTTTAGGGTATGTGTGTGTGTGTGTGTGTGTGTGTGGTGTTTGGTGTTGTTTGGTTGTTTGGTTTGGTTTGGTAACAGCAGCATCCCCAGCAGCACTTCCAGGTGCCAAATACCAAAATCCATTTCATTTATCTATTGCTAGATAATAAATGACCCAAAATATGCAGGCTAATAACAACAAAATACATTTTGCTTAAGTATCAACAATTTAGGTAGAACTCAGGACAATTTATTTATGCTCCACTCAGCTTTGATTGGAGCAGCTGGAATCATCTGAAGTCTTGCTTATTCAGATATCTTCTGACATCAACGTGCTGGACATATCCTGGACCCTTGGCTGTGGATAACATCAACACACCTACATCTATTCTCTATGTGTGACCACACAATATGGTGACAGAGTAATGAAGGTGAGCTTTTCAAAAAAGAAAGCCTCATGGAAGCTGTATTCCTTTTCCTACATGACCTTGATAATGACACACCATCACTTTTCAACGTACTCTGTTAACTACAGTTCACTAAAATGACACTGAACGCTATTCAAGGGAGTGTAGTTAAAGTGAACCTTTTGAAGGGAAGAGTTAAAAAGTTTGTGCACATGCTTAAGAACCACAAATGCACACATACTTTACATAAAACAACTTACAATGTCTCCCATATCTCACTGATTTAACTGACTGGCAGCTTATGTTAATACAACACTTTCTTAAAAACAAAATATGGCACAAATGTAAGACTCAGCAGGATACTAGGGATTTCCTTATACCTTTTCAAACAGCATGTTTTTAGAACCTTACATGTCTAATTAAAAACTCCCTGGGGGCGCCTGGGTGGCTCAGTGGGTTAAAGTCTCTGCTTTCGGCTCAGGTCGTGGTCCCAGGGTCCTGGGATAGAGCCCCACATCGGGCTCTCTGCTCCGCGGAGAGCCTGCTTCTTCCTCTCTCGCCTGCCTCTCTTGCCTACTTGTAATCTCTGTCTGTCAAATAAATAAATAAAATCTTAAAAAAATAAAATAAAATAAAAACTCCCTGGATTGGTTCAATAGCAGAATAAAGATGACAGGAAAAAGAATGTGTGGGACCATACCAAAAGATCTAATATTTGTGTAACTGGAGTTCCAGACGGAAAGAAAAAAGTGTTGTACAGAAAAGAATATGAAGAAATAGTAGCTGAAATGTCCTACTTTTGTAGAAAATCAGATATTTACAGATTTTAAGACTTCAGTCAACCCCATATAGGATAAACACAAGGAATTTCATCCCAAGACATATTTTAATCAACCTTCTGAAAATTAAAGAAAAAAATATATTAAAAGTAGAAAGAAAGAACTATGCATTAACTATAGGGGAAAACAAGTCAAATGTTGTTTCTTATCTGACATCATGGAGGCCAGAGGAATTGGCTCAATATTTTCAAATGCAAAATTTTCTTCAAGAATAAAGATAAAATAAGTGCTTTCTCTTTCAAAATGAAGGAAATTAATTGCCAGAGAACTCACTTTAAAACAATTGTTAAAGTAAGTTTTTCAGATCAAAGGGAAATTATATCAAAATAAAACTTATAATATCAGGGTTGAAGGAAAAGCCTCAGAAATGGTAGAGACTTGGGTAAATACTACTTCTCTAGAGGTCTTTTTTTTTTTTTTTAAGATTTTATTTATTTATTTGACAGAGAGAGAGAGAGAGAGAACAAACAGGAGGAGCAGCAGAGAAAGAGGGAGAAGCTGGATCCCTGCTGAGCAGGGACCCTCCCCCACCCCGCCCCAACTCGTGGCTTGATCCCATGACTCTGGGATCATGACCCAAGCCGAAGGCAGATGCTTAACTGACTGAATTACCTAGGTGCCTCTCTCTTGAGTTCTTTAAAATGCATTTGATAGATTAAAACAAAAATTATTACATTGTCTTGTCATTTTTCTTGTACATTGATGTTACATGGGACAACTGCAATATAAATGGGAGAAAATAAAAGAATCTTTATGGTCAAAAGCTTTCTACATTCTAACTGAAGAGGTAAAACATTGATTTCAAATAAACTGTGAAAGAGTTAAGTATGTATAATATAACTCTTGAGCACCAATAGACTATGAAGAGAGTGAGGAGAGAGAGAGAGATAGTCAAAAACAATAGATAAATGAAAAATGAAATAATAAAATAGTTCATATAATTCAAAGGAAAACAATAAAGGGGAAACAGAAAAGCAAAAATTAGAGAGGAAAAAACAGAAAATAATAAAATGATTTCAATGCAAATATAAAAACAATTACATTAAATGTAAATAGTCTTAACACATAAATTAAAAGACATTGATTGTAAGAAAGGATTTAAAAACAAAAGCTAGGTATGTTAAAGATAAAATGATGGAAAAAGGTGTGGCATGCAAACTCTAATCAAAAGAAAACTAAAGTAATAAACAGGGATGTTACTATTAAAAGTGTCAATCCACCAAGACGACAAAACAATCCCAAATAAGCAACAAAGCTTCAAAATAAATGCAGCAAAATGGACAAAATTCAAAAGGAAATAAATCCATAATTATACTGGACAACCTCAAATTCTCCTAAATGAGCCAACAAAACTCAGGAAGGATATAGAAAAACTGAACAACACCATCAACTAAGTGGAATTGATTCATATTAATACAATACCCAATAACAGCATGTTATACATTCTCTTCAAATTCACATGGAACAATCATAATACAGACTAGATCTTGTTTGTTACAAAACAAAACTTAACAAATTTTAAAAATTGAATTCAAACAAAATATGTTCTCCATAATACAAATAACTAGAAATTCATAAAAGAAAGATAATAAGAAAATTTCCAAGCACTTGGAAATTAGACAGCATACTAATAAATCATTCACAGTTCCCCCCCCAAAAAAGAAAATCTCAAAGTAGTTAAAAAATATACTATACTGAAAAAAATTAAAGTCCAAAATATTAAAATTTGGGATGACCCTAAAGCCATGCATTGATAGAAATTTTTAGCATTAAATGCTTATGGTAGAAAAAAAGGAAGGTCTCAAATCATAAATCTAAACTTTTCCATTAAAAAATTAGAAAAAATTTAAAAAAATAGCACAAGAAGGAAATAACAGGGAGCCTAGGTGGCTCAGTTGGTTAAGTGACTGCCTTAGGCTCAGGTCTTGATCCTGGAGTCCTAGGATTGAGTCTCACATCAGGTTCCCTGCTCAGCAGGGAGTCTGCTTCTCTCTCTGACCCTCCACACTCTCACATGCTCTCTCTCTCTCTTTCATTCTCTCTCTCTCACATAAATAAGTAAAATCTTTAAAAGGAAATAAGGAAATAACAAAATTAAGAGTAAAAATTTAAAAGAGGAAAACAATAGATGAATGGTTTTTGATAACCTTCACAAAGGTTAATAAAATTGATAAAGCTCTAGCAAAACTTTAAAAGAACAAGCGAGAAGACACAAATTACTGCGGAACAGGGGATATCATTATAGACTCCACAAATATTAAAAGGAAAATAGGGGACTACTATGAATAATTAAAAGCACATAAATCCAATAACTTATATGAAATGGACCAATACCTCAAATAACAAACTACCAACACTCATCCAAAATGAAATAGATATTCTGAGTAGTGTTATAATTATTAAAGAAATTGATTTTTTAAATTGAAAAACCATTCCAAAAAATCTGCTGATTCAGATGGTTTACTGGTATATTTAAAGAATACTATCAGTTCTATAGTCTCTCCTAAAAATAGGAGAGCAGGGAAGACTTCTCAAATTTGTTTGTGAAGCCAGCATTCCTGTGATATCAAAACCCTAACAAAGCGAACAAGAAAATAAAAGAAAATTGCAGATCATCATCACTCCTGAACATTAACACAAAAATCCTCTATAAAATATCAGCAAATAGTATGCAGGAATATATATAAAGAGTAATGACATCATGAACAATCAATGTATGTACCATCTCAACCACCTAAAGAAGATAAATCAAAAGATACTTGGAGAAAATGTAACATTTCTTCATAATTTAGAAAAAGGCTCAACAAACTAGGAATAGAAAGTAACTCCTTGGGACGCCTGGGTGGCTCAGTCATTAAGCATCTGCCTTTGGCTCAGGTCATGATCCCAGGGTCCTGGGATGGAGCCCCACATTGGGCTCCCTGCTCAGCACAAGCCTGCTTCTCCCTCTCACTCTCCCCCTGCTTGTGTTCCCTCTCACTGTGTCTCTCTCTCTCTCTCCCTGTCAAATAAATAAATAAACAAATAATCTTCTTTTTTTAAAAAGTAACTCCTTCGGGATGCCTGGGTGGCTCAGTTGGACGACTGCCTTCGGCTCAGGTCATGATCCCGGAGACCCGGATCAGGCTCCCAGCTCCACGGGGAGTCTGCTTCTCCCTCTGACCTTCTCCTTGCTCGTGCTCTCTCACTGCCTCTCTCTCAAATAAATAAATAAAATCTTTTTTTTAAAAAAAAAGGTAACTCCTTCAACTTGTTAAAGAGCATCTGCCAAGGGAGAGACAAGATGGCGGGGAACCAGGAGGAGGCGCCATTTCAACCTGTCCCCTAAAGTGAGCTGATTACCTACCAAGGAACTCTGATCACCCATGAAATCAGGCTGAGATCAGAATTCTACACGTCAGGATCTCTACGGGGGCAGAAGACGCCAATGGGCAGGTAAAGCAGAGTGGGAACATCGGGCTAATATCGGAAGATAACCAAAAGGGGGAGGGAGCCACCAGAGGCGACCCATTGGAAAGTAATACCCCAATACGAGAGTGCCCTGCCACTGGGGACCAGCACTAACTTGGAGTCTGGTTGAAAGCACTCAAAAAGAGCAAAGGATTGTGGGGGGAAATTGTAAATAGTTGTAAATTGTAATCAGGGTAGTTAGGGACAGGGGCTTAAGTGCCTGGACCCAGGACAGCCACCCCTGGCGCTGAGCCAGAGAGAGTGCGGCGGAGAAACCAGGTCTTGGTCCCTGAGCTGCGAGCGCGCCTGAGAGCACATGGGGTACAGCTCCCGTGAGGGGCTGGGAGCCTCGCCAGCTGGCAGAAACACAGCCTTTTTGCGGTCCCCATGTGCGCACCACACCACACTACCAGAGTGTGAGTCGCACCCCACACTTTCCCCTGAGAGAGGTGCATGCAGGCGCCAGCTCGGCACTCTCAGACCCGGAAAGACCAGGCACTCCCAGCCTGGGCCAGCGGGAAAATCCCAGTGTGCGATCACTGCTTGGGACCTCTCTGGTGGTCTGGAGCTGCCCAGACAGCCGCCGCTGTTGTGGTTTTGGGCACAAGCAGGAGTTCCTGCTTCCCCAGGGACCACGACTGAGAATGTGCTCTGGAAGCGGCCAAGGGGGAACTTGTGTGCTCTGCAGCACCCTGAGGGGAATAGACTGGGGCTTCTCTCTGAAAGGGAGGTCTGGGTGCGGTTTGCTTTCCTCTAAACCTCTAAAACCCATCAAAAGCTGTCAAGGCAAGAAAAAACAAATGAACAAACAAACAAAAAAACCTCCAGAGAACAAAAGCCTGAAAAACCGATTTCCTCAGAGCCCACCCCCTTGAGGGAGGTGGGAGGACTTAACTCAGGGAACATTGCCTGAAAACCCACGTGGCAGGCCCCACCCCAGAAAGCCAAACGGGAAAAAAAAAAAAAAAAAAAAAGACAAGAGAACAACCACCACTACTTCACAGATACAACTTTTATTTTTAATTCGTTCCCACTATTCTGGTTCATTTTTTCTATAGATAATTTTTAACCTATTTACCATCACAGTGAGATGTCCAGTACATCAAATTCCATAATAACCTTTTAACCTGAACTTTTTGATACATATACCTGTGTTTTTCTTTTGCTTTTCTATTATTAAATTTTTTAAAATTTGATTTTAGTTTAGTTTATTCTTTTTTTATTTTTATTTTTTAATATTCATATAGAGTTAAACTTCAAGGTAGTCCCCTTTCCACAATCAATGCTACCCCTATAGGTAAAACAATTTTGAATCCCCCTTTATCTTAGGAAAGTTGAGTCCCTAAACAGAGATATCAAGATACATCCAGGAAGAATCAAAATAACCTTCCTCCTCCACACTGAGAATTTATAACCACTCTCCCATCTTTTTCCTCCGCCAGTGTTTCTGTGTATTTGTGTTTGTCCTGGTAGTATATAAATATTATACTTGGGGTTCTTTTTGACAAGGTTCTTTTCTTTTTTTGCTTATATATATATATATATATATGTATATATATATATTTTTTTTCTCTTGTCATCTACTTTCGTCAGTCTTTTTGTTTGTCTGTTTTTGTTTGTATACCTCATAAATCTTACCTTGGGGCCCATTTGGGCTGGGCCTTCTCTTTTATCTTTCTTTTTTTTTTTTTTTTCCTGTCTCTCTCTCTCTCTTTTTCCTTTTTCTCTCTTTCTTTTTTCTTTCTTTGGGTGGGGACTCTTGATTGCTAAGAAGCATTCCAGGGTGCACCTCGACAGCACCACAGTCAATACATCCAGCTACATCCGTTCAGCCATCTCTTACCAAAATGACTAGGAGGATGAATGCCCAACAGAAGAAAAATTCAGAGGCTGCGCCTTCTGCAACAGAGCTAATGGCTATCGACATAGACAATATGTTGGAAAGGGAATTCAGGCTAACAATTATCCAGGCAATAACTAGGTTGGAGAAAGCCATGGATGACAAAACGGAATTGATTAGGGCAGAATTGAAAGCCACCAGGGATGATGTTCACAAGGCTCTCAATGAGTTCCAATCTAATCTAAATTCTCTAAAAGCTAGGGTAACTGAGACAGAAGATAGAATTAGTGATCTGGAGGACAAACAGATAGAGAGAAAGGACCAAGAGGAAGCCTGGAACAAAGAGCTTAGAAACCACAAAAACAGAATTAGGGAAATAAATGACACCATGAAATGTTCCAACATCAGAATTATTGGAATCCCTGAAGGGGAGGAGAAAGAAAGAAGTCTAGAAGCTATAGTGGAACAAGTTCTCCATGAAAATTTTCCCAATCTCACGAATGGAACCAGCAATCATGTACTAGAGGCAGAACAGTCTCCTCCCAAGATTATAGAATATCAAAAGTCCTCGAGACACCTGATAGTAAGAATGAGGAATCATAATTGTAGACAGACTCTCTTGAAGACAGCTAGGACAAAGAAGCTCCTTACATACAGAGGAAAGCCCATCAGAATAACGTCAGACCTGTCCACAGAAATCTGGCAAGCCAGAAAGGGCTGGCAAGATATATTCAGGGCACTAAATTAGAAGAACATGCAGCCAAGAATACTTTATCCAGCAAGACTGACATTCAAAATGGATGGAGAGATAAAGAGTTTCCACGACCGGCAACGCTTAAAAGAGTATGCAACCACCAAGCCAACACTGCAGGAAATATTAAGTGGGGTTCTATAAAAGAAGAAAAATCCTAAGACTATCATTGAACAGAAATATGGAGACAATCTACAGAAAGACAGACGTCAAAGGTAACACGATGTCAATAAAAACATATCTATCAATAATCACTCTCAATGTGAATGGCCTAAATGCGCCCATAAAAAAACACAGGGTTGCAGATTGGATAAAACGACAGGACGCATCCATATGTTGTCTACAAGAGACCCATTCTGAACCTATGGATACACCCAGACTGAAAGTGAAGGGATGGAGAAGCATCTTTCATGCCAATGGGCCTCAAAAGAAGACCACATACTGGGTCACAAATCAGAGCTCAACAGATACCAAAAGACTGAGATTATTCCCTGCATATTCTCATATCACAATGCTTTGAAACTGGAGCTCAGTCACAAGGATTCTCATATCAGATAAATTAGATTTTAAACTAAAGACTGTAGTCAGAGATATAGAAGGACACTACATCATTCTTAAAGGGACTATCCATGAAGAAGATATAAAAATTGTAAATATCTATGCCCCCAATATGGGAACAGCCAGTTACGTAAGAAAACTATTAATCACGATAAAGAGTCATATTGATATGAATACATTAATAGCTGGAGATCTTAACATGCCTCTCTCAGTAATAGACAGATCATCCAAGCAGAAAATCAATAAAGAAACAAGAGCATTGAATGACACATTGACCAGATGGACCTCATAGATATATACAGAACATTCCACCCTAAAACAACAGAATACTCATTCTTCTCAAGTGCACATGGAATCTTCTCCAGAATAGACCACATACTGGGTCACAAATCAGGGCTCAACAGATACCAAAAGACTGAGATTATTCCCTGCATATTCTCATATCACAATGCTTTGAAACTGGAGCTCAATCACAAGGAAAAGTTTGGAAGGAACTCAAACACCTGGAAGCTAAAGACCACCTTGCTTAAGAATGCTTGGATCAACCAGGAGATCAAAGAAGAACTTAAACAATTCATGGAAACCAATGAGATTGAAGACTCTTCGGCCCAAAACCTATGGGATAGAGCAAAGGTGGTCCTAAGGGGTAAATACATAGCCATCCAACCTCCCTCAAAAAAATTGAAAAATCCAGAATACACCAGCTGTCTCTGCACCTTAAAGAACTGGAGAATCAATAACAAATTAAACCAACTCCACACACAAGAAGGGAAATAATCAAGATTAGAGCAGAGAACAATTAGGTAGAAACTAGAGATACAGTAGAACGTATCAATGAAACTAGAAGCTGGTTTTTTGAAAGAATCAATAAGATTGATAAGCCATTGGCCACACTAATCCAAAAGAAAAGAGAGAAGACCCAAATTAATAAAATTATTAATGAAAGGGGAGAGATCACAACTAACACAAAGAAATAGAAACAATCATCAGAAGTTATTATCAACAGTTATATGCGAATAAGTTAAGCAACCTAGATGAAATGGATGCATTCCTGGAAAACTATAAACTCCCAACATTGAACCAGGAAGAAATTGACAACCTGAATAGACCAATATCTATTAATGAGATTGAAGCAGTAATCAAAAACCTCCCAAAACAGAAGAGCACAGGATCTGATGGGTTCCCTGGGGAATTCTACAAAACTTTCAAAGAAGAAATAACACCTATTCTCCTGAAGCTGTTTCAAAAAGTTGAAGCTGAAGGAAAACTTCCAGACTCTTTTTATGAAGCCAGAATTACCCTGATCCCCAAACCAGGCAAAGACCCCACCATAAAGGAGAATTTCAGACCAATATCACTGATGAATATGGATGGTAAAATTCTCAACAAGATCCTAGCAAACAGGATCCAACAGCACATTAAAAAGATTATCCACCATGACCAGGTGGGATTCATCCCTGGGTTACAAGGGTTGTTCAACATTCACAAATCAATCAATGTGATAGAACAAATCAATAAGAGAAGAGAGAAGACCCACATGATCTTCTCAATTGATGCAGAAAAAGCATTTGACAAAATCCAGCATCCGTTCCTGATTAAAACGCTTCAAAGTATAGGGATAGAGGGAACATTCCTCTACTTCATAAAATCTATCTATGAAAGACCCACAGCAAACATCATCCTCAGTGGGAAAAAGCTCACAGCCTTCCCGTTGAGATCAGGAACACGACAAGGATGCCCACTCTCACCACTCTTGTTCAACATAGCATTAGAAGTCCTAGCAACGGCAATCAGACAACAAAGAGAAATACAAGGTATCCAAATTGGCAATGAAGAAGTCAAACTCTCTCTCTTTGCAGATGACATGATACTTTATATGGAAAACCCAAAAGACTCCACCCCCAAACTACTAGAACTCATACAGCAATTCAGTAATGTGGCAGGATACAAAGTCAATGTACAGAAATCAGTTGCTTTCTTATACACTAACAATGAAAATACAGAAAGGGAAATTAGAGAATCAATTCCATTTACTATAGCACCAAGAACCATATGATACCTGGGAATAAACCTAACCAAAGAGGTAAAGGATCTGTACTTGAGGAACTACAGAACACTCATGAAAGAAACTGAAGAAGACACAAAAAGATGGAAGACCATTCCATGCTCTTGGACCAGTAGAATAAACATTGTTAAAATGTCTATACCGCCTAGAGCAATCTATACTTTTAATGCCATTCCGATCAAAATTCCACCGGTATTTTTCAAGGAGCTGGAGCAAATAATCCTAAAATTTGTATGGAATCAGAAGAGACCCTGAATTGCTAAGGCAATGTTGAAAAAGAAAAACAAAACTAGGGGCATCACATATCCTGATTTCAAGCTTTACTACAAAGCTGTGATCACCAAGACAGCATGGTACTGGCATAAAAACAGACACATAGACCAGGGAACAAAGTAGAGAGCCCAGATATGGACCCTTAACTCTATGGTCAAATAATCTTCGACAAAGCAGGAAAAAATACACAGTGGAAAAAAGACAGTCTCTTCAATAAATGGTGCTGGGAAAATTGGACAGCTATATGTAGAAGAATGAAACTCGACCATTCTCTTACACCATACACAAAGATAAACTCGAAATGGATAAAAGACCTCAATGTGAGACAGGAATCCATCAGAATCCTAGAGGAGAACATGGGCAGTAACCTCTTCAATATCAACCACAGCACTTTCTTTCAAGATATGTCTCCAAAGGCAAAGGAAACAAAAGCGAAAATGAACTTTTGGGACTTCATCAAGATCAAAAACTTCTGCACAGCAAAGGAAACAGTTAAAAAAATAAAGAGGCAACCCACAGAATGGGAGAAGATATTCACAAATGACAGTACAGACAAAAGGTTGATATCCAGGATCTATAAAGAACTTCTCAAACTCAACACACACAAAACAGATAATCATGTCAAAAAATGGGCAGAAGATATGAACAGACTCTTCTCCAATGAAGACATACAAATGGCTATCAGACACATGAAAAAAATGTTCATCATCACTAGCCATCAGGGAAATTCAAATTAAAACCACATTGAGAGGGGCGCCTGGGTGGCTCAGTGGGTTAGAGCCTCTGCCTTCAGCTTAGGTCATGATCCCAGGGTCCTGGGATCTAGCCCCACATCAGGCTCTCTGCTCAGCAGGGAGCCTGTTTCCTCCTCTCCCTCTCTGTGTGCCTCTCTGCCTACTTGTGATCTCTGCCTGTCAAATAAATAAATAAATAAAAAAACCACATTGAGATACCACCTCACACCAGTTAGAATGGCCAAAATTAACAAGACAGGAAACAACGTGTGTTGGAGAGGATGTGGAGAAAGGGGAACCCTCTTACACTGTTGGTGGGAATGCAAGTTGGTGCAGCCACTTTGGAGAACAGTGTGGAGATTCCTTAAGAAATTAAAAATAGAGCTTCCCTATAACCCTACAATTGCACTACTGGGTATTTACCCCAAGGATACAGATATAGTAAAAAGAAGGGCCATTTGTACCCCAATGTTTATAGCAGCAATGGCCACGGTCACCAAACTGTGGAAAGAACCAAAATGCCCTTCAATGGAGAAATGGATAAGGAAGATGTAGTCCATATACACTATGGAGTATTATGTCTCCATCAAAAAGGATGAATACCCAATTTTTGTATCAACATGGATGGGACTGGAAGAGATTATGCTGAGTGAAATAAGTCAAGCAGAGAGAGTCAATTATCATATAGTTTCACTTATTTGTGGAGCATAACAAATAACATGGAGGACATGGGGAGATGGAGAGGAGAAGGGAGTTGAGGGAAATTGGAAGGGGAGGTGAACCATGAGAGACTATGGACTCTGAAAAACAACCTGAGGTTTTTGAAGGGGCGAGGGGTGGGAGGTTGGGGGAGCCAGGTGGTGGGTATTACAGAGGGCACATATTGCATGGAGCACAGGGTGTGGTGCATAAACAATGAATTCTGTTACACGGAAAAGACATTTTTAAAAAATTTAAAAAAAAGAGCATCTGCCAAGATAAATAAATAAATAAATAAAACCTCTCACTATTATCATACTTTTTTTATGAAAAGCCAAACACTCTCCACCCTAAGTGAGGAGTAGAACAAAAATAGCCACTTTTGCCAGTCTTATTCAACATTGAAAAGATTGGAAAAGGAAAAATAAAATTGTCCCTATTTGCAAGAGACAAAATTGTCTATGTAGGAAATACAAAGTAATCTATAACAACAATAAAACAAAAAGCCCAAGAACTAATAAATGAGTTGTGGAAGGTATCAGGATTTATAATCACAAAAATCTTATTTCTATATGCTAATGGTGGACAACTGAAAACTGCAAATAATTTTTAAAAACATAATAGCTCTAAAATAATTAAATTCTTAGGCATAAATCTAACATAGTATTTTCAAGATCTAGATGCTGAAAATCACACAACACTAGTGAAAGAAGTCAATGTAACTCCAAATAAATGGAAAGATACATTGTGTTTGTGGATTAAAGCTTTAACATAATAAAAATGTCAATTCTCTCCACCTAAAATTGATCTATAGATTTAATGTAATTCCAGTTAAAATCCAATAACATTTTAGAAATATATGCAAGTTGATTCTAAAATTTATATGGAAAGGGAAAGGCATAAGAACAGCTAAAACAATTCTGAGACAGTATAATAAAGCTGGAGGTAATTTAAGAATTATCATAAACCCATAAACTATAATAATCAAGGCAGTGGGTTATTGATAAAGAGATATACACAAATATCAATGGAATACAGAGACAGACTAATAGAAACAGGGCCAATTGATCTTTTTACCAAAAACAAACCCTTAATAACACCCTTTTTAAAAACATTATTTATTTATTTATTTGAGAGAGAGTGCATGAGAGAGTGAGAGCGCATGCATGGGAGAGACAGGCATGAGCAGGGAGAGGGGCAGAGGGAGAAGGGAAAGCAGACTCCCCACCAACCAGAGAGCCCAGTGCCTGGGCTCCATCCTAGGACCCTGAGCCAAAGGCAGACGCTTAACTGACTGAGCTGCCAGACACTTCTAAACCCTTACACCTTGTATAAAAATTACCTCAAAATGTACCCCAGATCTAAATGTAAAACATAATACGATAGAGTTTTTGAAGAAAACACAGGAGTAACTTTTCATGACATGAGGTTAGGCAGAGTTCTTAAACATGATAATAGAGGTACAATTCATAAAAGTAAAAACTGATAAATTGAACTTTATCAAACTTAAAAACCTTTGTTTTGTGAAATATTGTTAAGAGGATGAACAGACCAGTCACAAACTGGGAGAAAATATTTACAAGTTACATATCTGAAGAAGAATTTATACTCAAAATAGTCAAAGGATATTCAAATGACTCTCAAAAAGTTGCCAATAAGAAAACAGCACAATGTAAAAATGGACAAAATATTTGTACAGACACTGCACCAAAGAAGAGACTTGGTTTGCAAATAAACATACAAAAATATGTTCAGATTATTAGGAAAACTCTAGTGCAATATCACTTCATACCTACCAGAAAGGCTTTTGTTGTTGTTTTAAAGATTTTATTTATTTATTTGACAGAGAGAGAGAGAGAGAACACAAGCAGGCAGAGTGGCAGGCCGAGGGAGAGAGAGAAGCAGCCTCTCTGCTGAGCAAGGAGCCTGATTTGGGACTCGATCCCAGGACCCTGGGATCATGACCTGTGCTGAAGGCAGCCACTTAGCTGACTGAGCCACCAGGCATCCCTATTTGTTTAATGATAATACCAAATGTTCGTAAGGATATAGAGCAACTGGAAGCCTCATCCATTCCTGGAATGAAAAATGGTACGGCCACTCTGTACAACACCCTGACAGTTTCTTACAGAGTTAAACACATCTTTCCCCATGACCTAAAAATCCGACTCCCAGACATTTACCCTAGAGAAATGAAAATGTGTGTTCATGTAACCTGTGTTCATCCAGAAGCTCTATTCAGAATTCCCCCCAAAATGGGGTGCCTGGATGGCTCAGTCAGTCAAGCATCTGAGTCTTGATTTCAGCTCAGGTCATGATCTTAGGGTTTCCAGATGGAGCCCTGCATAGGGCTTTGCACTGGGTGTGGAACCTACTTAAGATTCTCTCTCCACTCCTCCTCTTTCTCCTCCTCTAAAAAACAAACAAACAAACAAACAAACAAACAAAAAAACTAAAACTAAAACATTTTTAAAAATTGCTCCAAACTGGAACTAACCCAAACGTCCTTCAATGAGTGAACATACTGTGATACACCCATAGGATGGAATACCATTTGACAGTAAAAGGAACAAACTGTTGCCAAAATAAAAACCTGGATGAATCCCAAATGCATCACGCTAGATGGAGAAGCCAGTCTTAAAAGGTTATGTTGTATGTTTCCACTTACGTGACTCTCTAGAAAGGGAAAACTATATTGGTGGGAAAAGATCAGTGATTTTTCCAGGTTATGGGGACAGGAAAGAGTGTGACTTCAAAGGGACAGCATGAGGGATTTTTTTAGAGGGGGGATGGAATTGTTCTGCATCCCAATTGTGACAATGGTTATGTAAATGTTTATATATGTTACTGCTCATGGAATTATATGCCAAAACCATACACCAAATTTTATTGCATGTCAGTTTTAAAAATTAAAAAGTAAATAATTTTTAAAAATCTGGACTCTGAGGAGGACAAAGAATTACCATTTTCAGCTAAGTGCCAGAAACTTGCTAGCTAAGGGGTTTATATTCATTTACTTACTAATCTTTACATAACCCTGTTATTTAAGTATCCTTTTCTACCAATGAGGACGTTGAAACGTAAAGAGATAACTTGACCATCATCACACAAATAAGTGGCTGAGTCAGGATTTAAATTCATATCTCTCCATCCAGGTCCATAGCAATCATCACTTTGGACATTAAGATAGAAAACCAATTTTGGAAGAAGACGGATAGGAGGCTTCTGATGGTTAGTATGGGTATAAACTAATATTTACTACTGGCATCAAAACTGAAAGGAAAAGTATTTTGGAAACCTACCAACTTTCAAGATACTTAAAGAACTGTAAAACTAAAACTTTCCCTTATCTACAATGCAAAAAGCTAAGAAACTCAAATAACAAAAGTTTTTTTTTTTTTTTACTGCAATTTACTTTTATGTGAAAAATATAAATGACAAGTAAACAAGCTGATATCAGGAATTTTTGAAGCAATTTTCAAGATATACCACAGGGTCAGCATATTTTCAGCCCAATTTCTTAGACTGCCTTCTTTGAAGTGCAGAATGGAAATCAATAAGTATTTGACCACCTACTATTTATGTTCATTATAATAACTGTGTTACTTCAGGATCCTGAAGTGCCTTTTGAATCATTACAGCATATTTAAAATTTGTCCAGAGTGTTTTATGACTGTTTGTTTAATCACCCCCCCCACCAAAATTGGAAACCTATTACTATATAGTAATTAGCCAGATTATTAAGTTAACTATAAAATCCCATTACCTCAATCATTTCAATGACCAGGAGTTCATAGCGTATACTGTAAAAGAAAAATTAAAAGCTACAAAACTAAAAACAAAATCTTCATATTTGTTCAACATACTTCCTGATTACTGATTTTGAGCTCATTGATCAAGATACATCAGAATCTTTCAATTCCTTTCTTCTTCCCATATAACCCTAGGTTTAGAGTTCATGTTCAATTATTTTTAAAATAATTTCAACTGTGGTGAGGGAGAATGCATTCTCAGCTTCTTTTCTCTGCATCCATCATACAATGCATCTGCTTTGGGACACTGGGAAATTCTGCCAACTGAATTTAATTCCTTAAAATTCTTAGTACTATGTCAACTATTGTATTAGATTTTAAGAATAAAAAGTTAAGTCAAGCAAGAGCCTTACTCTCAAGGTAGTCAGTATCAAATAGGAAAACAAATATTTAAACACATGACTACAAAATCAGACTTATCTCTAGAGTTTAGAGAGACACAAAGGAGGTAAGAAGCAACTTTGGCTGGGTAAATGAAGGCAGCACAGAGCATAAAACTACTGAATGGATCTTAGCCCAGCTGTACTTCCATTACTCTCCTCTCTTCCCCAGGGGCCAGTACACAAGCGACCATAAAGAAAGCCCATGTGGTCTTTAAGAAAGTTTTATGAAAATATGTATTAATCCAGAGATCAGCAAACTGCCCCCCCCACAAAGGACTACATATCAATTATTTTTTACTCTACACATGATCTCTGAGTGAAAGTAGCTATAGACAATATGAAAACAAATGAGCATAGCTATATTCCAGCAAAAATTTACAAAAATAGGTAAAGGCTATATTGGGTCTTCAGCCCATCATTTGCCAACTTCTGCATTAATCAAATCAATACAACTTTATGTCTGGGCTTCAAATTTAAATTACTTGGTCCTTCATTGATGAAACAAAGGATTAATGTCTATGAAAAATCTGACTTCTTAACAATAAAGTTATAAAGACCCAAATTCTTCTGTTGCAGATACCTGAAAAGCACCTTCTCCTTATTTTATTCAAAGACTTTATTCCTTTATTTGACCGAAAGAAAGAGAGATAGCACTCAAGTAGGGGGAGTGGCAGGCAGAGGGAGAGGGAGAAGCAGACTCCCCGCTGAGCAGAGAGCCTGATGCAGGGCTCGATCCCAGGACCCTGAGACATGACCTGAGCTGAAGGCAGACACTTAACCGACTGAGCCACCAGGTCCCCCAAGCCTTCTCCTCATACATAAAACCCACACTCCGAAGAACTTTGTTCCTGACTTAACAGATTGTTACTTGTCACCTAAACTTATGCGTATATTAGGACACACTGAAATTAAAGAGGAAGAGTTTCATTCATCATGTTCATCCTGTTACTCTGACATTTCTGTGCTGAAGCATCTTAGGATTTGAACAGATGGAAATGTGTGTGACCTGCGTGTGGAAGTGCTTCCATGTTCCAGTGTGGCTGATCAGGTCTTCATCCCTTAGCGACTCACACTTGGATAGCATAGCCCGGCAGAGAGCTTCTCAGCAAGTCTTAATGGAGCCCAGTCCGTTCCGTGGGTTCATGCTTTGAGTTTGACCCTTTGGTTTGAGAGTGACAAGAACTACTTGTTTCCGTATAATCCCAAACTTCTTTCATCACAGTATCTGAAGAATAATAAATGGAACCGACCCCCGCCTAACCATGTGACAACAGACAGGGTTGGTGTCACGGAAGTGTGAATGCCGTGGCCAGACTACCCTCATTTGTGGCTAAATCTGGGATGTTGCTTTCGAAAGAAGTCATTCTGGCATCATCAAGAGGCACTAAAATTCAGGTGAGTCAGCGGGTCAGTAACAAGTAGTACAGCTTTTTTTCAACTGCTGTTTTTTTTAAAAACATGGTAATTATCATTGAATACAAAGTGCATCCTGCTTTTAAAAAAAATTCTGATGCTTTAGCAAAGGTAATGCTTTTATTTTATTATAAACTGCCTACATGCACTTCTTAGGCTGTGATTCATCTGAACAGTTTTTCAGTAAGAACATTTTATTCTAGAATGAAAAAAAAAATTCCTGAATGCCCTACAGTGGTGTGGGGTTAGCATAAACATGGAATGACAAGCAGTTAAATCGAAAACCAGAAGAATAATATAACCTTACAGTGTATTAAAGCTGCTGTATGATTTCTTATGTACAGTATTTTGGTTTTCAAGACCATGATTTCAAGGGCCATATGATGAGTCATGGTCCCATTTACCGTGCTTGCATTTTGTTCTCCCTTGTAACTACGATGGGAGTCCGAAGAGATTTTCAGCTCATTCTAATTTTCTTCCCTGGAGCTGCTATTTATTGTCTGCGGTTGATGCTCTTTGCAGAAAGTATTTTGGATAGCTCCAGATTTCAGAATCTTAAGGATATCTCCTAACCAGAGTGCAAGGATTTAAAAGCCCTTAATTAAATTTCTAATCACAAGCAAGATAGTCTTGCATTAAGAGCCCTTTGAAAGTAGTAGCAACCATGTCATTGTGCCTTTGCCATCATATGCAACAGGATTCTTATTTTAGGACCAAGGGCAATTCTTTCCTTGTAGAGAGTGAAGAAGAGAAACTCTCAACCGTTAGGCTGAAGAACAGAACACAGCAGATCAAAACACATTTTCTTTTTTCTCCTACATGGCTCTAGAAGCCCACTTTATTTTATTTAACAATTCCATAGCAAATACTATCTTACAACTGTTAGGTCATTTAATCCTCATGGCAACCTTATGACATAGTGACTACTGTAACCTCCAATTTACAGAGAAGAAAATGAGACACAGAGTGGGACACAGGGCCTTGCTCAAGGCTGGCAGGTAGTGAGCCCAGATTCAAAGGCAGGTTACTCAGTTCCGCCCCTGATTCCTTTCTTGGAGGAAGGCTCCAGCGTCTCCAGCCTCTAGGAAAACTGTGAGGAGTAAGGCACCATACAAACAGCACTCTAGAGTCACCACATTTTAGACATCCTTAAAACACCCCCATGAATTGTGATTTCAAATTCCTTTGCCCTGTGTAGAATTTAAGCCTAAATAAAAGAGAAAACAACTCGGTATGTCTCAGATCATCGTGGTTGGCTTAACAAGGATGGTCCCCTCATATGTCACGGCTTATTGCTGGCCTGTTCAGTTTAGCCTTTGCTTTAGGTTAACCTAGTATCATTAGTAGTAATTGCGTTAAAAATGTTACGACAGGTCAGGCAGACTTTGACTTTTTCCAGCTTCAGCTCCTGCTCAGCGAGGAACCATTAAGGTTTTGTGCAGTGAACAGAGTTCCCATGTTAGCCCCTGGTTAAATCTGATAGATGTCCAAACCTTTCTATGAGGAGAGCAACTAACACCAGTCCCCCGAGGAGAACATGCAGGACACTTAGTAGTGAAAGAAAATGCATGTGCACACCATCCTTTTGTTTTTCTTCTACATGCACACCATCTTGTTGCTTGCTGCCCTGCTGGCTTAGTGGCAGTCCAACAAGGAGGGTGCAGCTGATATGGCAATTCTCATGGTCCTCACCCCAGCCCACAGGATACCTGAAACTGTCAGTCTGCCACTTGGTGGACTCTTAAAGAAATGGGAGAATTATAGGGCGGATACACATGAAATATGCAGGGGAAATAAAGGCAAAAATGGCTTAACCTGTACATTACTGATAAAAGTATTCAAATCAGTACCCAAAAAATAAGTTAAAAAAAAGTATTCAAGGGACGCCTGGGTGGCTCAGTTGGTTGGACAACTGCCTTCGGCTCAGGTCATGATCCTGGAGACCCAGGATCGAGTCCCGCATCAGGCTCCCAGCTCCACGGGGAGTCTGCTTCTCCCTCTGACCTTCTCCTCGCTCATGCTCTCTCACTGCCTCTCTCTCAAATAAATAAATAAAATCTTTTTAAAAAAAAAGTATTCAAATAAGGCAAAAAAATGCAGGTTATATAATTTTAGTACACAATCTTTCGACATTTTCTTTAATGCATAGACAGGTCTTATTTATTTATTAAGAATTGTATTTTTAAAGTTTTTAATAGAATTTTTATTATCTAAATTTGCCAATAAAATAAAACCAACTTGTCAATCAATAAATGCATATCTCAAGAATTATGCACCTATAATTATCAGTACCCCATTTTACTCTCAAAATGTTATATGGTCTCCTGATCTGAGGAGAAAATTCATTATACTCACCCTCCCACTCAAAGATAGAAGCTACAATTACTAGGAAGTTCTTCCTCAAACTTATTCAATATCTGATTCCTGGTAATTTTTCCTTAGTTGAAGTTCTGCCTCTTGTACCTACACAAATAAAATGCTAGGACCTCTTCCCTGGGAGAAATATTTCAATATATTACTTTCTGATTCATGCCCATTCAAGCAGATTCTGTAATGTTTACAATTCCAGTGTACCTACTTTTTCTGCCTTCTTGTAAGAACTTTTAGAATATTCACTCTAATCATTTAACAAATAAACATTTTGTCCTAATCAAAACAGACAGCAAAAGATATTTCTTTTTAAAAAGTATATATCTTTTCTTTTGTTGCGTCCTCATTTCTTCTCTCTAGTAATTATTTTCTACAGAGACAATGAAATACCTAAGCTAAAAAAGTTAAAAAGAGGGACGCCTGGGTGGCTCAGTTGGTTAGGCGGCTGCCTTCGGCTCAGGTCATGATCCCAGCGTCCTGGAATCGAGTCCCACTTCGGGCTCCTTGCTCGGCGGGGAGCCTGCTTCTCCCTCTGCCTCTGCCTGCCACTCTGTCTACCTGTGCTCGCTCGCTCTCTCTCCCTCTCTCTCTGACAAATAAATAAATTTTTTAAAAAAGTTAAAAAGAAAAAGAAGAAATAGAAATATTCCTTCAGGGGAAAAAAAAATCAAGATATAGAAAGGCATGGGGCACGTGGGTGGCTCAGTCAGTTAAGCAGCTGCCTTTGGCTCAGGTCATGATCCCAGGGTCCTGGAATTGAGCCCCATGTTGGCTCTCTGCTCAGCGGGGAGCCTGCTTCTCCCTCTCCCTCTGCCTGCCACTCTCCCTGCTTGTGTGCTCTCTCTGTGTCAAACAAATAAATAAAATCTTTAGAAAAAAAAAGATACAGATAGGCAGATTTCAATATGTCCCTTATAGAAAATTGGTATAGGGGCTTTTTAAAAAAATCGTATTTATTTGTCAGATAGAGAGAGCACAAGCAGGGGGGGCAGCAGGCAGAGAGGGAGGGAGAAGCAGGCTCCCCACTGAGCAGGAAGGCTCATGTGGGACTCTATCCCAGGCTCCCGGGATCATGACCTGAGCCGAAGGCAGCTGCCCAACCAAACAGACACCAAGGCGCCCCATATATAGCGTCTTTATTTATTTATTTTTTAAAGATATTTATTTAACAGAGAGAGAAACCACAGGCAGACAGAATGGCAGGCAGAGGCAGAGGGAGAAGCAGGCTCCCTGCCAAGCAAGGAGCCTGATGCGGGACTCGATGCCAGGACGCTGGGATCACCACCTGAGCCGAAGGCAGCAGCTTAACCAACTGAGCCACCCAGGCATCCCTGTATAGCGTCTTTAAAAGAATGTGGGCTTTCGGTTAGATCTGTCTCTTAGGGCTTTGGAGGGTTATATAAAATAAGAAAAACAGAACAGATTAGAAGTACAATGTAAGCATTAGTGATTATTATTATATTGTATTATATTCTAAAGACTATATCATAATTATTATTATAATAAATTATTATTACAATTATATTATTATAATATAGCATTACAATAACAACAATTATTATAGTATATTTTAATATGTAATGAAATATTATTTATTATAAATATTATATTTTATAATATAATTATATTGTAATGAATTGTAATTATATAATTATAATAAAGCATTATTTTATATATAATATTATTATAATAAAGCATCTTTTTAGATCTAGTTTTATATACCACTTCCTGATCAAGAAATAAAAAGAGAAAAAAACACATAAACTGTTAGAAATATAAGGCGAAATGACAAAGAATTCAAAAAATTTAAGAGACCACATTCCATATGACAATAAATTTGAAAATTCAGATTAAACCTATCATACACTGGAAAAACAAAAATTACCAAACTGATTCAGGAGGAGGCAGGAACACTGAATAGATTCTTGGACCCACGCAGACAGAAGATAGAGGAGTCATGGCTGTTCTGCTCACCACAGTAATTGCCCCTCCTCAGGGCACCTCACCGAGTTACTGAATAGAGACATTCAATACATACTTTGTGGAGATGTCGAATGAATCAAACAAGTATTAAAAAAATGAAGATTTTCATCCAGTAAAGCAAGGGGACTAGGTAATTTTGGAGAAAGCTCCATCAAACATTTCTTTCTTTTTTTAAAAGATTTTGTTTATTTATTTATTTTTAGAGAGTGTGCTCTTGAGTAGGGAGAAGAGAAAACCATAGGCAGAGAGGCAGAGAGAGAATCTCAAGCGGACTCCACCGTGAGCACAGAGCCTGACACAGAGCTCAGTCCCATGACACACAGATCATTACCTGAGCCGAAGCCAAGAGTCCAACGCTTAATGAACTGAGTCACCCAGGCGCCTTTCCATCAAACATTTCTGAATCAAGGAATTCCTGTTTGCTTTTATAACCAATTCCTAGCTGTAGTTAAGCTAGCCTAGTGAAACTTGAAATAGCATCTATGAATACAGATGCCAAAATCCTACAGTGTTATATAAAATTATTCTAGAAGGTAGTGAAGAAGTACAAAAGCAAGTCTGTTACATATCAGTAAGAGAAGAGCAGTTCAATATTAAGACATTTATTAAAGTAGAAAAATCATGTGATCTTATCAATAGATAAGAGGAGACACTTGATAAAATTCTACCGTACTCCTGCAAAGAAAAGTCATAGAAAATGAGAATTGAAAACCATTTCCACAATGGGGTTTTAAAAAAAACATTATCATAAACTAGTTGTAAACATAACTTTAAACTTTAAACATTGGAACACACATTTCCTAAAGACAGGAACAATGCAAGCATGCCCTCTTGTTATTTTGAAGGACTATGTTTTTTGCCTAGAACAAAATCCCTTGAAGGTTGGTACAAAATCTAATTCATATATATATATATAAAATTTTTGCCACTTTTAAAGTATTCCATAAATGGTATTCTCATGCCCCAGAACTTCCTTTAAGTGAAAGCACACCTCAAATTATTCAGTAGACTAATTAAGTAAAAAGTTTATTTACCATCTCCATGTGAGTTTATGAGGAAAAACATTTTCAGTAAACCCAGTCCGGGATAAACTGAGAACCATGAATTCCATAATGCCTTTATCAGGTGAAACCATTACCACCCATGGTGGTAAGAATTTGTTTTCTGCCTAGTCTTGTCACTTTCTGTTTAAGTCTATAATACAACCGTTCTTCGAAGAGGACAGACATAGGCTTGATAGCATGTCCTTAAGTCATCTCTAAGGACTAATAAGTTAAGCAGTTCTGGCCAGATCAAATTCTTTGGGCACTCTTTGACCTGCATCACCTTTTCAACATCCTGTGAGAATTTTCCTGTCTTGTCTTCGTATCCTTGAAAACTGCTTCATTTGGTTTTGTCTGTCCCAAGACAGAGGGTTCACTGGCCCCCACCTGGTGACAAATAATCTTTGGTTAGTTTCTAGAGAGAGGAGATTTGCCTAAGCACCATTTGTGGTAATCACAGCGATTCTAATAGGATCTTTTCTGTTGTTTACCCACCTAGCCAGATGCCTTCTTGCCCGGTGGTTAGTTCATGTGCATTTCTCTGTAACTGGCATAATGCTATCACTGAAACTTTGTGGCCACTTTGGGGAAATTCTGACAAGAATAAGATTATTCATTTGAGAGGTGCATTCCAAGAAAAAGGGAAGAAACTTTCATGAGATCTTTCTTGTCATTCTAAAAGAGTTCAGTTTGATAACAAAGGAGAAATCCTCCTTTTTGTTTTTGTACTTCAGGAATTAAAATGTTTTAGTGTTTTAAATTGTACTTATCATGGAATTGTCAAGGGCCTGAGTTATCACTTAACACTGGCTAAGTCTCTCTGTCTCTCTCAACCTTTCTCTGACTCTCTCTCCTTGCCTGACTATATGTGTGTGTGCACGTGTGTACAAGCAAAGAAGTGCCCATGCGTGAAGATGGGTTGTCCCCAATATAAGCCTACTCCCTCCTTGCAGAAGGGGAAATAATTAGCCTTTCACAATGATAAATTTATATTTGTCTGAAGCCAGCTACTTCTTTTTTCTTTCTTCTTCCTTTCTTTCCCTTTTTCTCTACACTTGGGGGAACTTTGGAGGTTAAATTATCACAAAAAAAATTGTTTTGTACTAATTTGCACATTCTAGAAGTATCTACTTCAGATATCTACTTCAGAATTTCAAAAATAAAGAGAAATTAGCTATGTTTCTTTTGTATTTTTTCCCCAGCTAAAACAGTAACTCCAAGAAAAGCTTTAACTATGATTTTGGTAATCATCTTAGATTCCAGAGAAGAATAAAAGTTAGACACTCAGAGCTTCTGGAATTAATTCAAGAGTATTAAAAGATAAATAGATGAGCTCTTGAACAAATTAGAGTGATTTGATTTTATCTTAAAAACATCTCCATGTCTTCTCCCTGGTTTTGTTACCATGTAAAATTAATGTTTGCCTAATATTTTAATTAGCACAGGATTTGGGTTTAATTTGTAAGGATTTCTTTTTTTTTTTTTTTAAGATTTTATTTACTTATTTGACAGACAGAGATCACAAGTAAGCAGAGAGGCAGGCAGAGAGAGAGGAGGAAGCAGGCTCCCCGCGGAGTAGAGAGCCCGATGTGGGGCTCGATCCCAGGACCCTGAGATCATGACCTGAGCCGAAGGCAGAGGCTTTAACCCACTGAGCCACCCAGGCACCCCTGCAATGATTTCTATTTTTTAAATTTCTTCGGTTAGTAGCATGGGTCTTGGAAAGTATAATTTTTTCCAGAAATTGTTTAAGACTAAGAAAAGTATAAACATATTTCTGATAAGTGAAATTGAATGGACAGATTTTTTTTTAAGGGTTTAGTCTTATGAACTTCTTTAGTGCTACAAACCATAGCATTGTTCTGATTTAAATTGTTCTTTCTACACCTTTAGTTACTCTATGATTTTAGACTTATGTTAAATTGTGTTATGTAAGAAATAACCTTTCCATACCTGAGTAACTTCAGGTCATTTCAACAAGAAAAATATAACACTTCGGTCATTCAACGTAGTCTTTAATTTCTTTTTTTTTTTTTACTTTTAGATAGAGAATGACTACAGATTAAAGAGATGTACAAATATCTATAAATCATTTTAGTTTATTATCTTAAAATGTATTTAAGTAAGATAAAATATATGTTCACAAAAATTAGCTATACTGATCTTGGTTTCTAATCTACTTTTCTGTTATGGATAAAAACATAAAAGTTTATTAATTTAAGTTGAAAGTGTTAATAAAATTCACTATGGAGAAACCATATATGTATACAAGACGATAAATATGGTTTTGTTTAAAGTATTGTATTTATTTACATATTTATCTGTTTATCTAACTATACAAATAAATTGTATATACAAATATATAAATAAATGTATTCTTAAATATTCCTAATAAATATATAATCTCTACAATAGCCTTTATTTTACATGGAGTAAAATTCACTTTTCTGAGCATAGTTCTATGAGTTTTAACATATATACAGATTCTTGTAAGCTCCACAAAAAAATGATTTCAAAACTTCCCCCAAATTCCCTCTTACTGCCCAGGAGGTAGTCACTCTCCCCTAACACATAAACTTGGTAATTGCTGTCCATTGTCACTATAGCTTTGGTTTTTCCAGAATGTCACATAAATTTAGTTTTAAGATTGACCTCTTTAGTTCAGTATAGAACATCTGAGATAGAACCACATTGTTATATGTATCAGTAGTTCATTTCTTTTTTATACCTAAAAAGTATTGCATTTTCATTCATTGAAGAACATTAAGTTTGTTTCTTGCTTTGGGCAATTATGAATAATGCTATTATAAACATTCACGTCCAGGCTTTTGTGTGAATATAAGTTGTAGTTTATCTAGAGTAAGTACCTAGGAGCCAGCTGTGATAGTAAATGTTTAATTTTATAAGAAACTGCCAAACTTTTCCAGAATAGCTGTTCCATTACCACAAGCTAGCATATTAGGATATTAGTTCTAGGTTGTTTTGTTCTGTTTTTGTTTTTGTTTTTGTAAATGTCCATTATTGTATGCCAAAAATTCTATCCACCTTCTAATTTGTGAGGAGATTTTATAATAACTGACACCAAATCTCATCAAATGACTTCTCTGCATCTACTGATATGATCATGTGGTTTCTCTTAAGTCTGTTGGTATAGAGAATTATACTAATTGATTTTTGAATGGTGAACCAGTCTTACATCCCCCTAATAAACTCCATTTGGTCATGATGTATTTTTTTAATATAATATGTTGGATTCAATTTGCTCCTTTTTGTTGAGGATTGTACATGTGTTGTTTACAAGAGATGTTGGTTTCTAGTTTTCCTTTCATGTACCATCTTTGTCTGATTTGGGTATCAGGGTGATACTGGTTACATAAAATGAACTGGAAAATGGTCCTTCTATTTTGTAGGAGAGATAGAACAAAATTGGTATTATTGTTTCCAAAAATGACTAGTTTAATTTGTCAATTAAATCACCAGGGTCTGGCATTTTCTTTTTTGAACTGTTTTTAATAATGAATTCAATTTCCTCAATAGATACAGGACTCTTCAGGCTCTCTATTTCTCCTTGTTTATGTCTTTCAAGAAAGCAGTCCATTTCATCTAAGCTGTCAAATTTATGTGCATAAAGTTTTTCATAGTGATCTCGACCCTTTCTATGTCTGTGAGACTGCAGTGATTTCTCTCATTACTATTTTTGCTATTTTGCACCTTCTCTTTTGTTCTTTATCAGTCTTACTAGAGATATATTGATTTATTTATCTTTTCAAGGAAATATCCTTTGGTATTTATGGGTTCTCCTTTATTCTGTTTGTTAACAATTTTGTTTGTTAACAATCTTCAATTTCATTGATCTCTGTTCCTATCTCTATTATTTCATTCCTTCTGCTTGTTTTAGATGTAGTTTGCACTGAATCTCTAGTTTATTTTTTTTTAAGATTTTATTTATTTATTTATTTGACAGAAAGAGAACAGGAGTGCATAAGCAGGGGGAGAGGCAAAAGGAGAGGGGGAAGCAGGCTCCCTGCTGAACAGGGAGTCTGATGCAGAGCTCGATCCCAGAAATCTGGGATCATGACCTGAGCAGGAGGCAGTTGCTTAACCAACTGAGCCACACAAGCAAGTTCTCTAGTTCTCTAGAAGTTCTCACAAGTTCTCTAGTTTATTAATGTGAAAATTTACCTTGTTGATTTGAGACCAATATCAGCATTGAGTGCTATAAATTGCCCCCTAAGAATTGCTTTACCTGCATCCCACAAAATTTAACTTGTTCTATTTTCATTTTCTTCAAAATATTGTTTTGATTTTCCTTGAGATTTCTTCTTTGATCCATGTTTTTGATAGACCTGTTTTATTTAATTTACAAATATTTAGAGACTTTCTAGGTAACTTTCTGTTGTTGATTTCTATTTTATTTCTTCTACAGTCAGAGA
>PISX010006973.1:31485-85154 GCA_004024625.1 Mellivora capensis | reverse complement strand
GTTTGGCGACCGTGGCCATTGCTGCTATAAACATTGGGGTACAGATGGCCCTTCTTTTCACCACATCTGTATCTTTGGGGTAAATACCCAGGAGATTTTGAGCTTCTAAAGGTAACCGTCCTACATGTCCACAGTCTGAGTAGCAGGACTTTCTAACTATGGATGGAGATCAGCTGCAATTCAAAGTTATTTTCATTGCAAGATATGGACTCCACCAAGTGCGTTCACTCAGTAATTTTGACAAAATAGAACCTGTGACAGACTTAAGCTTTGGAGCTGGGTCTCTGAAAAAGTCTCTTGCCCACTTTGCACCAGGTTCTTTTTTTCTACCCATGTCCCTCACCATCTACTCTGCTGGGTGAATAGCCTGTCCCTAGAAAGGCAGAGGTGGTTCAGTGTTTTCAAAAAGGCACTCTGAGGTTCTGCTGTATCTCCCACCTCGCAGAGCTCCAGTTCCACACCTCATCTTCCCAAACACTGTAACTTGTACGGGCAAAAGGCACTGGTTTGCAACTGCTCGGTTCCAACCTATGAGTAACTTCTTGTACTCCTAGATTTTCAGCTTAATGAGTTCCTATAACAGCCGTGTAACAAAAATTAGGATTGTGATAATACAAGTAATGGGGGGGGGGGCTGTATTTTCTTTCAGTGTATCCTTCTCACAGAAATCACAAGATAAATGTTTCTTACCATTCCTAATGCATCAACAAGATGAGCCAGGGGAATTCAAGAAATTTGTGCAAGGATATGTAGCTAAAGGAGTATTTATAACATCTAGTAAGTGTTCATGCTCTTAACCACATCTTGAAAAACCTTCTGCACAAGCACTGAATCTGAACCACTAGGCAATGTCAGAGTGCATTTTCTCAGTGCTTCGCCAGCAAAAAGATAAACTTGTAGAGTTCTGCCACTCTGATAGCTAAAACAATGAGAGCTCATTTCTTCCTTAACAACTGCTCTTCTACTTCTATGTTTAAGGACCACTTTTCTCTTACCCTTTTTTCTTTTAGATTATCACTTTCAGTTTTTAGTAGCTCCTTACAAATCAAGATTGGTCCTTATTCTGTGTGACATGTAGTGAAGATTTCTAGGTCGTCTGATTATTTCAACCTCGCTTCTAATTTTTGGCAAAGGTACTAACGTCTTAACCACCTCTGGGTTTGAATCTTGTATAGGAATGTTTTCTCCACTCCTAAGTGCTTGTACTATTTCATTTTCTGTGTTCAGAATTTATTCCTGTGCATTATGTGAGGAACAAATCTAAGTTTACCTTTTTCCAGCTGGCTATCGAGTTGTTTCAACACTATTAATAAGTCCATTTTTCCCCTCACTGAGTTGATATGCCTTCCTTTTCATATACTAAGTTTTATGATGAATGAATTATAGACATAATCCAATAGCAAGCAAACAAACAATGCAGGGGCCCTTTGAGTGTTGACTGAAAAGTTCAAAGTAGAAAAATAGCAAGAATAGCTAGGAAAAGTACTATAATTGGGTGAAGGGGAGGATTATCCCGCCCTAGTATTAATTATCCATTCCCTAGAATTAAAAGTTCTCATAAATTGGCCAATATTTACACTTAATTCAGAAATCCCATCTCTAGTGTATTCCAAAATACACTCATGAATACAAAATTACAAAATAACCACTGCTCAAAAACCGTGTCATTATCTGTAAGAACAAATAAACTATGATTTACCCATGCAATGATAAAGAGCTCTAAGAGACCAGTCTACAGATCGATCAACACAGAGAGATCAAGGAAAATTAAATGAAAAAGCATGATAGACAATCTTTCAATAGGATTCTTTGTGAGTGGGAACAGCAAGGGAGCAAAGTTAAAATGGGTATAAAATGTTTTTCCAAAGCAACAGAACAGCAGCAACAACAAACAAAAAACACTGACATGGTTATCTAAGGAAAGAGGGAGGGGACGCCACTAAAAGGAAGACTTTGTGAATATACCTTTCCCTATAGTTTAGTTTTAGAAACAAAGTTTTGTGTTTTTCAATTAATCAATTTTCAATTAAAATGTTTATGGAGATAACTGCAGGATCACAAACAGCAGAAATAAGTGCAATGTCTGGTTTGTTCCATGGTAATAATTTGCAAAGCTAGAGTGATAATGAAGCCAGTGTATGGACACGGACACAATCCATCTATCTTAGATTTCTCTAGCTTTGTGTTCCTTATATATGCACATTGGGTTATAAATGATTTTGTCATCAGTGATGGTTCCTGTAATTCAACACCATCGATACAAACCAGTGAGGATTCTCATATTGCCTGCTTAGAACACCACCCAATCTGGTCCTAATGCCGTGAAAGCTAACCTCTGATTTTCAGAATTTTATCCTTTAAGTAGAGTTGTAAAGCACACTTTTGCTTCTGGGAAGCCTGAGCAGACATACTTTTCCCTCCCATTTTTTTCCTCCCATTAAGTAGAACTAAAAATCATGGGTATCATATATAAAATAAGGACCAGAGTATTTTAAGAGAAAAAGGCTGGAAACCAACAAACACTAGTTGGTTCTGTCTCATACATTCCAGATTTGGAGCTGAAGACGTAGGACGCCCAGAAACACCAATGGGTCCAAACAACAAAAAGGTTTCTCCAGCTAACAAAAAAACTAGCAGACAAGCCACTTAAGACGATTAAGAAAAAAAATTTAGACCATAGCCACTCTATTCCAAACACACATACACACCCTATCAAAAATAAGACACCAAGAAAACCCCACAAAACTACCATCACTACACCAAAACCTCCTTATCTTCACCTGTGTCAGCGAAGTCAAGAGGAAGCCTAGAATTCTACTTTCTCTATAGACTAACACTTTAAACACACCTGCCTGGGCTGTGCCAGAGACAGCCAAGTAGGGAAAGAAGCTAGGATTATGGTCCCCTGGGCAGTAATGAGCACTCCCCTTCTAGGTCGCCAGAGGCAACATGGGGAGTCTGGAATTCAGCCCCCACACAAGGTGGCATCCCTCCCATTTAGGTGGGGATAGAGGAGGGCTAGTGGAGACTGAAGACTTTTACCATCACCCAGTGGGAACACCGTGGGGTCCAGGGAGAGAAGGAGGAACAAACTCCACTCCAAACAGCAATACTGAAGAGTCTCTATTTGCATGTCAACAGGATGAATAAGAACCTAGACTTCTATCTCTTCCTGCCAGTGATGAGGCAGTACTCCCCCCCACCACTTGGCTCCTACCAGCAGCAAACAAGTTCGATCACAAAGTTTAAGAAACACCCAGAGTTTCTGATACAAAAATATCTAGGTTGCAATAGGAAAATCATCATAACCAAGACCCAAGAATATCTCAGACTAAATAAGTAGACAATCAAATGCCAACACTGAAATGACAAATGTTAGATTTATCAAAGATTTTAAAACGGCCATCATTAAAAGACTTCCTAAAAACAATTACAAATGTTTAAAACCCACAAAAAAAAAAAAGCCTCAGAAATAAAAAGTCTCTGCAAGGAAATAAGGGGGAAAAATAGATCTTACATATGTAAGAACTGATATTTTAAATTCAGTGAATGAATTCAGTGATAGAATGGAGGGAACATAGAAAAGAATCCATGAACTAGAAATCAGAATAGGAAATGTCCAATGTGAACAAGAAAGGGAAAATAAACTGAAGAAAGTGAACAGAGCCTTCCCCAGCTATAAGATTATCGTTAACTTCTGTGTTATTGGAATCACAGCAGAAGAGAAACAAGGTTGAGTCTGAGCAAGGACAGAATGGTGGCTGAAAACTCCAAGTTTTTTGGGAGACATAAACCTACAGATGCAAGCAGCTCAAAAAACCCCAAACACAATAATCCCCCCCAAAATCCATGAGTTGAATCCTTATAATTGAACTTCTGAAATCTTAAAATCTTTAAAGCAGGTAAGAAAAATTTCTCATTGGAAATCCTGGAGACCAGAAGCGGCACAATGCTCTGCAAGAGGGGGAAGAAACCATCAACCTACAATCCTATATCCAACAAAAGTATCCTTCAAGAAATAGAAGGGACGGGGCACCTGGGTGGCTCAGTCATTAAGCAGGCAACTGCCTTCGGCTCAGATCATGATCTCGGGGTCCTGGGATAGAACCCCGTGTAGGGATCCCTGCTGGGGGCAGTCGGGGGTGAGGGGGAAGACTGCTTCTCCCTCTCCCATTCCTCCTGCTTGTGCTCCCTCTCTGTGTTTCTGTCAAATAAGTAAATAGATAAAAGAAATAGAAGGGAAATCCAGACTTTCTCCAATAAAGAAAGACTAGAACTTTTCACAATCAAATCTACTTTAAAGCAATGGCTGAAGTGTTTTCTAAGCAGCAAAGACCAAAAAAAATTATCCCAGACCATCAGGAAAGCAGAAAAACAGAATAAACCAAAATACAAGTAAACAGAGAAGTTTTCCTCCTTTTCAGAGTTCTAAATTACATTTGATGGTTAAAGCAAAACTTGTTTCATACCACTCCAATAGTATGTATAAGAATTTACTATTTCAACCGTTTTGTTTTTCAGTATAGTCGACACACAATGTTACCCTGGTTTCCAGTGAATAATGATTTAACTTCTCTATGTATTATGCCATGTTCATCACAAGTGTAGCTAGCACCTGTCACCATAGAAAATTATTACAGTATCACTAACTATTCCCTATTCTCTGTACCTTTTATTTGCATGACTTATTCATTCTGTAACTGGAAGACTCTCTTCCACTCCTCTTCACTTATTAGTCCATACCCCCACACCCTTCCTTCAGGCAACTAGTTTGTTCTGTGTTTGTGGGCCTCATTCTGCTTTTTATTCTGTTGTTGCTTTCTTTTAGATTCCACATGAGTGAAGTCACATGGTATCTGTCTTTTTCAGTCTGACTTATTTATCAGAATACCCTCTAGGTCCTTTCAAGTTGTCATAAATGACGAGAGCTCATTTTTTTTAATGTCTGTGTAATTTGTTCTATATAGGAAAAACCCAAAACTCCACCAAAAACAATATTGAAAGAATAAATGGATTAAGTTTCAGAATACAAAAATTAATATCCAGAAATCAGTAGCATTTCTATACACTAATGACAAATTAAAAGCAATTAAGGAAACAACTTCATTTAAAATGGCACCAAAAGAGTTAGATCCCTAGGAATTAACGTAACAAGGAGGTGAAAGACCTATACCCTGAGAATTATAAAAACACTGATGGGAGAATCTGAAGACTACACAAAGCTATTCCAGGCTCATGGGTGGGAATATTGTTAAAATATCCATATTACCCAAAGCAATTTATAGATTTAATGCAATCCTTTCTCAAAGTATCAACAGCATTTTTCCACAAAACAAGAATACGAAGATTTGTATGGAACCACAAAATACCACAAACAGCCAAAGCCATCCTGAGAAAGAACAAAAGCTGAAATTATCAATTCCAGATTTCATAATCTACCACAAAGTAGTATTACTCAAAACAGTCTGGATCTGGCACAAAACAGACACAAATCCATGCTTAAATGGTCAATTAATCTATGACAAAGGAAGCAAGATGATACAACTGGGAAGAGACAGTCTCTTCAATAATGGTGCTGGGAGAACTGGACGGCTACATGTAGAAAATGAAACTGAACTATTTTCTAATAACCTGAACAAAGGTAAACTCATAAAGGATTAAAGACTAAAAGGTCAGACACAAAACCACAGAACTAGAAATATAAGCAGTAACTTCTGACATCAGCCATAGCAATATTTTCCTAGACAGGTCTTCCAAGGTGAGGGAAACAAAAATGAAAAACTATCAGGGCTACAAGCAAATCAAAAGCTTTTGTACAACAAAAGGAACCATCAACATCACAAAATGGCAACCTACTGAATGGGAGAAGATATCTGTAGAGGATATATTTTAAACGGAGTTAATACCCAGAATCTATTAAGAACTTACATAAACAATCCAATTAAATAGACAGAGGACCTTATTAGACATTTTTCCAAGACAACATACAGATGGCCAGACACAGGGAAGAACACTCAACATCATTCATCAGGGAAATGCAAATCAAAACCACAATGAGATCTCATCTCATACCTGTCTGAATGGCTAAAATTTAAAAAGTAACAGCAAGTGTTCACAAGGATGTGAGGGGGCAGGGGCAGGAAAGAACCCTTGTTGGCGGAAATGCAAAGTGGTGTAACCACTATGGAAAACAGTATGGAGATTTCTCAAAAAATTAAGAATAGAAATACCCTATGTAAGTTGAAATGCAATGTGGGGGGTTTGGAGGGTAGGAAAAGAATAAATGAAACAAGATGGGATTAGGAGGGAGACAAACCATGAGACTCTTAATCTCACAAAACAAACTGAGGGTTGCTGGGGGGAGGGGGTTAGGGAGAGGGTGGCTGGGTTATGGACATTGGGGAAGGTATGTGCTATAGTGAGTGCTGTGAAGTGTGTAAACCTGGTGATTCACAGACCTGTACCCCTGGGGCTAATAATACATTATATGTTAATTTTAAAGATTTTTAAAAAAAGAAATACCCTATGATCCAATAATTGTATTACTGGGTATTTATCCAGGGAACACAAAAATACTAATTCAAAAAGATATGTGTACTCCTATCTTTATTGCACCATTATCTGCAATAGCCAGCATACGCAAGCAAGCTACATTTTCACTCACAGATAAGATATGGGGCACATACACACATACACACAGGAATATAGGAAATGTTTGGGGTTTTTTAAATTTTTTTTTAACGATTTTATTTGACACAGAAAGAGAGATCACAAATAGGCAGGGAGGCAGGCAGAGAGAGAGAGAGAGGGAGAAGCAGACTCCCTGCTGACGAGAGAGCCCAATGCAGGGCTTGATCCCAGGACCCTAAGATCATGACCTGAGCCAAAGGCAGAGGCTTAACCCACTGAGCCACCCAGGTGCCCCTAAAGATTTTATTTAACAGAGAGGAGACACCAAGAGAGTGAATACAAGCTGGGGGAGTGGGAGAGGAAGAGGCAGGCTTCTGGCCAAACAGGGAGCCGGATGTGGGGCTCCATCCCAGGACCCTGGGATCATGACCTCAGCCAAAGGCAGATGCTTAACAACTGAGCCACACAGGTGCCCCTGAATTTAGGACATATTTAGAACACTATAAAAATGAGAGCCTAAATTTCAGTGGGACTGGTAAAAAGGTATATTGTCACAGGTTATGTGTGTTTAGGTAATACCTAGAGCTACCTCTTAGAAATCTGTCAAGACTCATATGTAGGTATAGCATGACTTTAAAATATATTAAAGTAATCCATAGGAAGGCTGGACCAAGAGGGAAGTGAAAATGAGGAAACAAAATGAAATGACAGACTCATACCCTAACATAGAAATGGTTATATTAAATACATATGGCTTAAATATACCAATTAAAGACAGATGGACAGTACATTAAAAACCATGACCCAATTATATACTGCTTACTATAAAAGGACACAGATAATTGAAAATAAGTGTAAAGAAAAAGATATCATGCAAACACCAATGAAAGGAAAGTAAGACTCAAATAAAAGACTTCAGAACAAAGAAAATTAGTAGACAGATATTAGTCAATCCACCAGGATGACATCACTAACCTAAATATGTATGCAAAACACAAGGCTGCAAGATATGTAAAGCAAAACTCAAAACTGAAAATATACTAGTCTACAGTTAGAAACTTCAATACTTCAAATTACTGGGAAAGACCATCAACAATGACACAGTATTCAACACCTTCAACTAACAATCTAATGTCATCACTCTGCCCAGCAGAATACAAGTGCCATGAGAGAACCCCTCAAGATAGACCATACTTCAAGCCACAAACCTCAAAAAAAAAATTTTTAACTGATACAATGTGTTACCTGACTACAGTGGGACCAAATCAGAAATCAGTGACAAAGACAACAGGAAAATGTCCAAACATCTAAGAACTTAGAAATGCACTTCTAAATCATCAGTGGGTCAAAGAGGGTCTCAAGAGAATATTTTTTGAGAAACATTAAACTGAATAAACATGAATAGATGATGTACCTAGGTTTGTAGAACACAATCTAAACTCTCAGATCAAGAACCTAGAAGAAGAATACGATAAACACAATTTAAGCAAAAAAAATTGAAAATAGGCCATCAACAGAGGGTGGAGAGGAAACAGATCAATGGAGCAAAGTGCTGGTTCTTGGGCAAAAATAAGTGTTAAATTTCTAGAAATAACCATAGCGAAAGACACATATCAACATTATCAAGAATGAAAGACAACACTATTGATCCCACAGCTATTAAAAATTATGAGTGAATACTATGAACTCTATAGTCATAAATTTGACAGCTTACCAAAAACAATGTGTCAATTCCTCATAAAACAACCTACTACAAGTCATCTAGGAGGAAACCAATAACTTGAATAACCCTGTAATTAAAAAGTTTGATTTTTCAATTTAAAACCACACAAAAGGGGCCTCTGCCTTCGGCTCAGGTCATGATCCCAGGGTCCTGGGATTGAGCCCCGCATCAGGTTCTCTGCTCAGAGGGGAGCCTGCTTCCTCCTCTCTCTCTGCCTGCTTGTGATCTCTGTCAAATAAATCTTTAAAAAATTTTTAAAAAATAAAACCACACAAAAAAGTGTCCTAGCGTAAATGGTTTCACTGGAGAATTCTAGCTAATATTTAAAGAATTAACCACAGTTCCATACAATCTCTTCTGGAAGATGGAAAGAGTATATCCCCTTTTAGAAACTTGTCATTTGGGACGCCTGGGTGGCTCAGTCGGTTAAGCAGCTGCCTTTGGCTCCGGTCATGATCCCGTGGTCCTGGGATCAAGTCCTGCATCTGGCTCCCTGCTCAGAAAGAAGGTGTCTCCCCTTCCTCCGCCTGCTTCTTCTGCTTGTGCTCTCTAAATAAAATTTTTAAATAAACCTGTCATTACCCTGATTCCAAGATTGGACAGATCATGCAAAAGAATTACCAGATGCAAAAATCCTCAAAGTATTAAGGAATACAATTCAGCAATACAAAGAACTCTCTACTATGATCAGGTGGGGTTTATCTCAAGGAAATAAGTACTCTGACATTCAGTGGTGGTGTTCAGCTTTTCTGAAACCTTTTTGACTTCTAAGGTGCTCTATATGACTAGGAGTGATGTGCATATGTCCAACTAAAATGTGGAGGTCTATTTCATTTCTACCAATTTTTGCTTTATTGAGGCAGTTTGGTATGTACACATTTAAAAGTCCTGTTTCTGTTGTAATTACCCTTTTACATTAGGTAGTGTCCCCCTTCGCAACAATTTTCTTTGCTCTAAAGTCTAACTTATCAGATACTGACAGTCACTCCTACTGGGTTTGTTAAGAGGTTATGAGAGCGAGCGAACTCCAGCGAACAGGAAGAAAGGCACAGGGAGAGGGAGAAGCAGGCTCCCTGCTCAACAGGGAGCCTGATGCAAGAACCCTGAGATCATGACCTGAGCCCAAGGCAGACGCTTAATCAACTGAGCCACCCAGGTGCCCTGCTCTTACTGTTCATTAACGTTCACAGACTGATTTTTCTATCCCTTTACTTTCAACTTACCAATGACATTGAATGTCAAGTTTCTTATAAGATGAATACAATTGGGGTATTTTCATCTAATATGCTGATCTGCGGGTTGATACACTTAAAATTCTGTTAATCAGGTAAGGAACACCTGGGTGGCTTAAGTTGGTTAAAGCTCAAACTCTTGATTTCTGTTCAGGTCATGATCTCAGGGTCATGAGGCGGGGCGGGCTACAAGGCCCCATACACTGGGGAGCCTGCTTGAGGTTCTCTCCCCCTCACCACCCCCTTCTACTCTCTCTCAAAAAGAAAAAAAAAATTAAGGTAACTGAGATGTTAGTGCTCAAGTCTGTTATTTGTTCCTTTGGCTTTTATCCTGTTCCTCTGATCTTCCTTCATGTTACTTGAACATTTTAGAACTCCATCTTGATTTCTTTACTGTTTTCATGTATCTCTCCATATAGTTCTCTATGGGGTATTCTGCATATTAGAATTTAAATTAACTTCTGGATATCAGCATTTTATTACCTCCAGTAAAGTGTGGAACTCTCACTTCCACTTAGATCCTTTTACCACCCCAACTTTTTTTACTATTATATGGTATGATAATTTGTGCTAAATATTGGTTATGAAAGTCATAAGCAAAAAAGATTGGTCTCTTCTCTATGCTCATACTTATGTTCCATTGCTTTTTCCTTCCTGATGTACCAAGTTTTTTTCTTTTTGAAGAAATTCAGCGAATCCTTTAGCAAAAGTCCATTTGGCACCAAATTATTTTCCTTTAAGATTTTATTTGAGAAAGAGAGAGAGAGGGAGGGAACAAGCAGTGAGGACGGACAGGGGGAGAGAGAGAAGCTGACTCCCTTGTTGAGCAGGGAGCCCGATGAGGGGCTCGATCCCAGCACCCAGAGATCATTAGCTGAACTGGAAGGCAGGCACTTAACCCCCAAGCCACCCAGGTGCCCAATTATTTGTTTTCCTTAAGGAAAATGCTTTTATTTCATTTCCCCCTTTTTACTTAAGGATAGCTCCACTGGGTATAAAACTTGAAGTTAGTTTTGTTCTTTTAACACTTGAAGATATTCCAGGCTTCAAGTCAGGAGATGGTAGGTGTGGCTGGTCTTCTGTGGGAGGAGCCCAAAACACCCCAACACAGTGCCGGCCCACCCTAGCTGATCTTCCCATTTTACAGTTCTCCTCTGTCTCTGATGCCATCTTTTCTTGAAAATTAAGTGTGTAATTTTTAAGATTGTATTTACTTGACAGAGATCACAAGTAGGCAGAGAGGCAGACAGAGAGAGAGGAAGGGAAGCAGGCTCCCAGCAGAGCAGAGAGCCCTACTCAGGGCTCAATCCAAGGACCCTGGGATCATGACCTGAGCCAAAGGCAGAGGCTTAACCCACTGAGCCACCCAGGTGTCCCCTTTTTTTTTTTTTAAGATTTTATTTGACAGATCACAAGGAGGCAGAGAGGCATACAGAGAGGAAGGGAAGCAGGCTCCCAGCTGAGCAGAGAGCCTGATGTGGGAAGTATGTAAATGTTTTATTGAACACTTTTTGTAAAAAAAAAAAAAAAAAAAAAAAGTCTGTTCATCTCCAAATCACCATTTTAAAAGTCAAATAATAAAAATATCATGGTCCTATCCTGTCCTCCAAGAAGGAATAGGGCCATAATGACTGTAAACTCATGGACCAAGGTCTGCCATGATAACACCAAAGTATTTTTTGTGGTCAAAGAGCACTATTTTCCACTCTCCAATCCAACTCACCATATTTTAAAGTAAAGTTTATACAACTTGCACCAATTCTGATGTGTTCTATTTTCTTTCAACAAATGGGGAATGCAGAGAATCCAAAAGCAAAACTTAGAAATTTTCTTCCCTCCACTTTGAAGAGATATATCAATTTTGTTAAATGTGTTTTACAAGAAAAAATCTTTGTGAACAGCATTACAAGGTCAATGTCCTACATTCCTGCCCTTGCAGCATGCAAAAGCCACACCCAATATTTGCAGTTACCCTATGAAGGAAAATTAATGTTAAACTGGTAGAAGGACTCAGCCTTCTTTTAGATCATGTGAAAAAGGCTTAAGTTTTGTAGGAAAAGCTTACAATATAGTTAAACTGGTACATAAATAGTATACTTCACTCTAAGTAACCGTAAGCCTTTACCTCCTATCATTTCATGTAGGAAGTGTATTTTAGAACTGTTTAAAAATATAACTTGAGGGGAGACCTGGGTGGCTGAGTCATTAAGCATCTCCCTTTGGCTCAGGTCATGATCCCAAGGTCCTGGGATCGAGCCCCACATCAGGCTCCCTGCTCAGCGGGAAGCCTGCTTCTCACTCTCCCAATGCCCCTGCTTGTGTTCCCTCTCTGTGTCTGTCATATAAATAAATCTTTTCAAAAAATTTATATATAAATGTTTATAGCAGCAATGTCTACAATAGCCAAACTATGGAAAGAACCTAGATGTCCATCCACAGATGAATGGATAAAGAAGATGGGGTATATATACACAATAGAATACTATGCAGCCATCAAAAGAAATGAAATCTTACCATTTGCGACGACGTGGATGGAACTAGAGGGTATCATGCTTAGTGAAATAAGTCAATCGGAGAAAGACAACTATCATATGATCTCCCTGATATGAGGAAGTGGAGATGCAACATGGGGGGCAGGTGGGGGGTAGGAAAAGAAAAGAAACAAGATGGGATCCGGAGGGAGACAAACCATAAGTGACTCAATCTCACAAAACAAACTGAGCGTTGCTGTGGGGAGGGGGATCAGGAGAGGAGGGTGAGGTAATGGACATTGGGGAGGGTATGTGCTATGGCGAGTGCTGTGAAGTGTGTAAACCTGGCGATTCATAGACATGTACCCCTGGGGATAAAAATACATTATATGTTTATAAAAAATAAAAAATTTTAAAAAAAAGAAAGAAAAGAAATTGTTCCCTCATGGTTCCCTCCTGTTTTCTCAAAGCCTTTTGAAACAGAAATTGGCATAGGTAAACTCATTATTTCGTAATTTTTCAATGCATGTATTAAATTTTATAGCATCTGCTTAAACTGGCCTCATTTAATTTATATGTATACATAAAATTTTCAAGTCTTAACCCTGCAGAAAAGATGTTTTTTTAAAAAAAAATTGCTTAAAAACCTTCAACAAAAATCTTAACAAAGATGGCTTTAGTATCTCAAGCTGACAGTAAAACTCATCTAGGACAACCAAGCTCATTCAAAACAGCACAAGAACAGCTACATTTTCAAGTATTGTGACTTGCAGGAAGACAAAAGCCCTTGTGCATTCACAGAATGAGGCATACGACTGAATATATACAACTATCCAGTGTACTTCACAGCAGTGATCACAGTATAAAGAAGTACAAGAAAAAAACCATTCTCCCCATTTCAAGGCAAGAATACTTTATACACAGGAAGGTTAACTAGTTTGCCCCCAAAAAAATAGAAGTCCTGTCCTTAAGGGAATTCTAGTCTAGTCCAGTGGAGAACATGTAAATCATTCCCTCAAAACATCAGGCTCTTTTAAGTCTTCAGTTTGCAAAATCTTAGTCTTAAACCAGTTAAATATAAAAAGCATGTTAAAACTCATATATAGGGCACCGGGGCGACTCATTGGGTTAAGGCCTCTGCCTTCGACTTGGGTCATGATCTCAGGGTCCTGGGATTGAGCCCCGCATCGGGCTCTCTGCTCAGCAAGGAGCCTGCTTCCTTCTCTGTCTCTGCCTGCCTCTCTGCCTACTTGTGATCTCTGTCAAATAAATAAATATTAAAATAAATAAAACTCATGTGTGTACACATGCTTAATGAAACTTACAAAAGAATCTTCACCCTTATACAGAAATCTAGTCTTGTAGGTGGCTCTTTATTATACTTTTATTAATACATGCTCAAGAAAAACGTGACATACAGATTTTCAAAGTTTATTTACCCTCAGGTAATGATATCCTATCATGCCTGATCAGAAATCATTTAGAATTTTAAGGCCTTATTTTCCTGGGTCTAATCTTCCATCTGCAGTAGGGAGAAAGAGAATGTATATAGATGACCCCTGCGTGTATAACCAAAAACCCACCAGTGTATTCACGGGAATACAGGGCAATATTGTGATCAGGTTCCACCTACCACTGAAAGGAAACCAAACTCAATACCACTTATGTAAAAATGCTGCTATATGAATTAGTAATTCAAAACCATAGCTTACTATACTATAGAAGCCAAGAAATCACAGTACAATATGGGAACTGCCACAATAGTGACCTCTACATGAGCACTACCCAAATCTTCCTTCGTCATGAAACCAAGCCATTTTGACATGGAAAATGAGAGACTACCAGATTCTAAAAAGACCATTTTGGCAACAAACTAAGTATCATACCATAACAGTAAATACATATTATACATTTGTCCAAACCCTTAGAATTTACAACTCCAAGAGTGAATCCTAAGATTAACTATGGCTTTGTGTGATTATGGTATGCCAAGGTAGGTTCATCAATGGTAACAAATGTACCAATCTGGTGAGGATGCTGTTAATGGGGAAGTTATGTATGTGTATGGGCAAGCTCTACAGCTTCCCCTTAGTTTTGTGAACCTAACATTGCTATAGAAAAATGAAAATCTTGATTTTTTAATAGAAAAGTAGTTTCATGGGACACCTGGGGCTCTGGTGGTTAATTGTCCAACTCTTGATCTCAGCTCAGGTCATGATCTCAGAGTCGTCAGTTCAAGCCCTGCTTCAGGCTCCAAACTGGGCATGGAGTCTACTTAAAAAAAAAAAAAAGAAAAAAAGAAAAGCTTTGATGAAATAAACCATTTATCACTTTTTTCCTTAGCTCATATGACTACAACTCTTCCTCTAAGTACAAAATGACAATATTGTACTTAGACATCTATTTGTATCAAAAAATTGGGGAAATTACCTAGGGAGGGAAGGCAGTTGTGCATGGATAGTGAGGCTAACATTTTCTTATTTCCTTCTAGTGTTTGCTCTGTCCATTACATTTCTACTTCTATTTTACCTAATTGTGATCACAGGAGATAATATTTTTAACAGGTCATGACAGGATTCAAAATCTTAACAGATAAAATGGCTATCTAATGGTTTGCACTGTTTTAATTCCTACTGAAATTGACCTTTCCACCCTATAAAAATTTTGTGAATCAGGTCAAAATGTACATGTATCATTTTTTAATCTTTAAATACTAAACATGAGGAAGTGTTTAAGAATTTATACCCAAAAAGACATTTCCTTTAAAAATTTTTACTTCAACCGCTTTAAGGTTTTTTAATAAAAATTCATTCACATTAAAAATAAACTCCTTGATTAATTTATAGACTTTATAAGAATGTACCAATTCAGGAAATATCAGATTGAGTGCTCTGGAAAGATTTCAGATGGGAAACAAATTTAAGCTGGTTCTTAAATAAGTAAGGTTTGACCTGTTATGGAAAAATGACAGCCAGGAACCACAGAATACCTTAAACACATTTGGCTACAATAAAGTTATGAACTGTTCAGGAAGGAGTGTCAAAGATAATGACCAAGACAGGCCTTCGAGAGCAGAGGTGACAGCTAATATGGGAATAGGTCAAATAGTAAGGTAGACTAAACGGGTAATAACTGAAAATCAAGGTCTAACTCTTGGGAAGTTACCCTGAAAGAGATGAAAAAAAAATCCCAGATGCAATAAAAGAAAAAAAGAAAACCAAAGAACCACCAAAGCATTACAAACTTAGGGTAAGGGCAGAATTACCAAAAATCAGTGAGGAGACAGTTTTAAACAGGGCAACATCCCATACCACAGAGGGGCAGGAAACCAGATGAAGAGGCCAATGGATTCAGTGGTGACGACAGTCAAGAATTCAGTTTCGACAGGAAGAACAAGCAGAGATGCCTCCTAGATTGTGCAGTTTACCTTTTCCAGAAAGACCAGCACAAACCCAAGTTCCCTTATTAACTAAGTCGATAATTGCATAGGGAAACTGAAAATCCAATCCATTTTTTAAAGGAGGATCAGGTTTGTCTGAGGCAAGGTCATATATATCCCTGGGGAAGAGCATTTCAGGGCAAATAGCACTGAGAACATGCTTAACGTGCAGAAGGCAGTGCAGAGACTACTGGTAAGAAACAGGGAAGCAAGGATGGGTGAGATAGGACGTGAAAGGGCTGACAGGGCAGATCTTGCAGGTCCCTGTAAGACCCTGGGTTTTTTGGAATTAGGGAACCACCGAAGTTTCACGCAGAAGAGTGAAAAACCACCTGACCTGGAGCCCTGAAACACGGAAGAACAGCAAACCTGAATGACTGGGGCGGTTCCTACAGTCCTTTTTGGTTAGCAACAGCAGCACTGAAGGACGGATTCCTCGTGCTGCCTAAATTTGTCATGAGCTCTACACAGAGCCCCTGTGGCACATGTGCCATGAACCAGGAACAAAGCTGGGACCAGGGCAGCAAGAAGTCGGGTTCCGTCAACTCCTAAAGAGGGAAGCACCTGCCCAGTTACCAGGAGGTACTAGAAAATGACCATTTCTCTAAGTGTGCCAGGACATGGAAAAAAAAAATTAGGAAGTGCTTCTCTAGAGCATTAGTTATGTAAGCAAGCGAGTTACAATTTTAAAAGGAAAAGGAACCCAGGGCACCTAGCTGGCTCAGTCAGTGGAGAATGGGACTCAATCTTGGGGTTGGGAGTTCGAGCCCCACGTTGGATATAGAGATTACTTAAAAATAAAGTCTTGACAAATTTTTAACAGGAATCCAAAATACGATATTACATTTTTATAGGTCTTTTATAGGGCAAACCAATCCCATAAGTGTGAGAATTAAAATTACCTTTGGATTTACATTTTGACAAAATAGGAAATGAAGATAAAGGCAAGCAATTGAAGCCTTAGATCCATTACTCAGATCTACTCATAAGTGGAAATTTTTGGTCCTTGCATTCCATGTCTGTTCAATGATGCCTTCCAAGTCATTTAAGTAGTGAATATTGCATGTGAAAAATAAGTTATTAGATAGAAGTAATGTTATATAAGAATCTGGGCACCTGGGTGGCTCAATCATTAAGTGTCTGCCTTCAGCTCAGGTCATGATCCCAGGTTCCTGGGATCGAGCCCTGCATTGGGCTCCCTGCTCTCAGCGGGAAGCCTGCTTCTCCCTCTCCCACTCCACCTGCTTGTATTCCCTCTCTGGCCGCCTCTCTATCAAATAAAATCTTTAAAAACAAAAACAAAAAAGAATCTAATATGTATTAGAATTTACTTTCTCTGGAATATAAACCATTCTGTTTTTCAGGTTTACTGACAGAACTTGGTTGTAAAGATTCAAAGCATCCAAGCCCCTAAGAATAGAATTTAATAGTTAACAATTTGGTTTTATTAGTTGACTTACAAGATTACAACACTTTGCCAGCTCCAAGATTGTAGTTATCACATGCACGTGCAGGTATACACGTCTACCATGCAGGTTTCATTTGTGTAATAACACCGACTTTATAACTACAGATCTGCATTCTGTTTGTAATGCAGACCATTACCCCAAAGTATATCCATCCTCAACGATTAGTTTCAAGAGTTTTGAACAATTTAAACTCCAATACAAGCATCAAAAGGAATTTTTTTTATCCTGGCTTAAAAAAAAAAAAACAAAAACAAAAACACCACACTGCTAAGTGATCCCCTTAGATCACTGCATATAGCCTCTAGCAGGGCGGTCTACAAAACAGCACTGAAAGGAAAATAAGCAATCTACCATCAACTTCTAGATTCCTTCTGGCTTTCTTGCTCTGTCTTTTCTGTTCCACTGTATACCAGAGCTGAGAGAGTGGACTCAAGGGTGCCAGAGTCACAACAAGCCTAAGGGGCACAGTGGTCCATGGCATAGATGCCCAACATAGCCTGAGAGCCTAATACCAGCATACCTAAAACCAGTGAAACAATTACCCCAAAACATCCACATATTACAAACTGAGAAAGCCTAATAGTGGCAGCCTCCAACTTATAAGGGGTCTTATTGCTATATCAAGTATCCAAAAAAAAAAAAAAACCCAAATCACAAAATAATTTTTCCATTTTTTTTGAGTTGAAATATTTTAGGAATAGAAGGAAGTTGATAAACATGATAAAATGTACCACTAAACAGAAGCCACAATATTCAAGGCAAACTGGAGAACTTCTCTTCAAATCTATCAGATACTTAAAAAAAAAAAAATTACCATTACTAATATCCCTTTGGAAATTCTTAGTGTGATATGAAATGGATAGCAAAGTATTGTATAAATTGCTCTATTTGCAGATCCACTATCTATAGAAAAGATTTTTTACTAAAGCCACACATATAATAAAACTTACAGGCTCGTACACCAAAAAGGTAGAAAGTTTGAATATAAAAGTATGTTTAACATTACTATTCCTTTATGAAAAAGCTAAGTATTGCAAAACAATGTCTTTTTTTAAACTAATATCCCAAAAAATCCAAGTCTATCAAACTATCCATGCTGTTTCACAGACTGCCTAAGCTAGAGGTTATATGCAATGATCTAAGGGCATCATTTAGCAGTCTTTTACCCAGGATAAATTCTTTTTAGTGCTTGTACTTGAGTCTGAACTGTTGAACTCTTTCAACTGTTTGTTTAGGGTGGAGATTTTGTGGGGGTAATGGTCAACATTGCAAGTAGAAAGTGGAAGTTCTAAAGTAAATCTACAGTTCTAAAGTAAATGTAGTACACAAATGAGACACACAAGGTACATATATACTTGGATATCCAAGTGATAGACAAACTGAGTAGAAATTCGTTGACAAAGCTTATTTTGAAACAATGTCTAGTACAAAAACATGAAAGGGACAAATCAGTTTAGTCCCACCTTGTACATTACACAGCACTAAAAATCAGAGCAGATGGAGGCAAAAAAATATTAGAAGTGTAGGATCTCATTATATGGAATATATGATAAATTTACTATAAAGTTCAAGGATTAGGAAAAATAACTAGGTAACATAGCACCACAGAAAATTTTCCATTTAACTCTACCTTGTAGAATAACACATGCTCCAACAACCATAAATTTTAAGCCAATTTATTAAAGTAGAAGTGAAGATGACAGTTGAGTATTTATTAGGTTTCCACAGGGATATTAATTTTTCTCCAAGTTTGCTAGAAGAGTAGGAAGAAACATCAAAAAAAAAAATCCAAAAATCGGATTATGGGGAGAAAAAAGAAAACAGAACCTCTGCCTACCATAAAATAGTCAAAGGAAAAAAAAAGTGGACTTGAATTCCCAACTATTCTAAAACCATTCTAGAACTGAAGATCTTCAGTCTGAGTCAAACGAATCCAAATTTCAAGAGCCTAATTCCTACCAAGTGTGGTACTCAAGATTTTCTACTCCAACCTAAATATCCAGGACGACCAGTCCTTCAGAGTCCCAAGAAGAGATGGGACACTCAGAATGAGATAAAAGGAACTTATTTACAGTAGAGTGATTTACAAGGTGGGGATGTAACAGAACCCCAAGGGATGGAACTCTGACCTAGACAGCGGTGGCCAAACTGTTACCACTCCTAGACAAGAGGTGAAAGAGCAGTTTACCGCCACCCTGAGAAACAGCCATACAGTTGGTTGCTCTGTGGAGAGCAGTGAGCTCCAGCTGAGAAGCACACCCCGATCCAGATGATCCTGGAGGACAGAGATAGGGGCTGAATACCCGGACTTCTGTCTTCCCCCTACACCTCCAGCTTCAGCCAGGTTCCCCAGGACCAAACCTAACCAGAAGCCTGAGGCTAAGAGCCCACACAGGTCAGCCTCTGGGGCTGAAAACAGGGTGAGAAGGGGTCGAAAGTAGGTCTAGGAAAGCAAACAAACAAACAAAAAAATCTGCTATGACAGGGTGAGCCTAGTCCCATGACCTCTCTTCTTTAATTCTAGTTTGCAGCTTTGTTCTTGCCAGTTTCAGGCCATGCCCTAAAACCCAGCAGAAGGTCCCTGACCATGTGCAACCTTCCTCCATTCCTCTTTAACCATCTCAAACTGACACTTATTAAAAATATTCACACTAATCCTAAGTACCAAAAATGAAAAAAAAATCACTAAGATTATAAAGTCCAACAACATAGTGCTTTACAGAATGACATTAAAAAAAAAATAAGCACAGAGCCTCTGTATGTTGAAGTTATAACCATGTGAATCTACATGTTGAAAATGGTATGTGTTAACACTCTAGAAATTCAAAAACCACTATCTAAATAGAGGTAGGAAAGGGAAGAAAGACAAGAAAAACAGGTGTCTTATATCATCTAGTAAGGGCCCAGGCAATGTTTCATTTGAAAACAATCATGATTTTTCTCTAAAGATAAAGGAAATTAGAGAACTTGTTAATAAGCCTTTCAGTAGCCACAACAAGTTTTTTTGGTTTTGTTTTTAAAACCCCTCAAAAACAAACAAAAAAACAACCTCTAGTGAGGGCAGAAATCAAAACCTATATATGGAAGAAGGCACAAAGGAAAACAATGTTTTAATATCCTATTTGATTAAGGTAGTACTTAGAGAATATGTTGCTTTTCACAACTAGCTAAAGATACCAAGTTGGAAAAAAAAAAAAAAGGCTTCCTTAGTGCTCTGTGACTGCTAGATAACTCCCAATTCTGAAAGAACACCAACAAGAACCTGTACTCCTTTACTAAATGGGGTATTTTTCTTTCCTACCAAAAGAAGGATGAAAGTTTCCCTCAATACAGGAGGATGGAGAAAGCAAGCCACAGAATTTCATGTGCATCTGCCACAGTGGAAAAAAGCTACCAAAACATCCAAGTGTTAAGTTTAGAAGGAAGGGAACTAACCAGCCCCTACCACTACTTTGACCTTTGACATGCCAGTCTGTCAAAGACTTACCATCAAACTTTGAAATAAAGGGCTATTTGAGACAAACAGGAGACAACTTGAGAGGTACTATCAAAGATAGTAGCTGGGAGCCTCTGGGCAAGCTAACTCAGATGAAGTGAATTGCCTCCTCGAGCCAGATAAAAACAATTTCTTTTCAAACAGGATCCTATCATCATCAATTGCCCTGGCGATCCTTATCAAAATCTGTTTACAATGCTATTAGCCTCTGAACCTTCCCAAGAGCTCAGTGGGACTCAGCCCAGACCTCCAGAGTCAAGAGGCTCATCAAAGTGCCTCTATCAGTCCTCTCAAAGGCTACATTCCCCACCCAGTCACTCACGTCTGAAAGGCAGGTTGGAAGCTCCCCTACATGTGTGCATCACCAGCCCAATGACTAAGAAAGCCACATGCCTCCCTCATGGAGGGACACTCTGAAAATCTGTGTGATTTATGTTGTCCCAGTAACAGGCAGGTGAAGGGACACAGCTGGCATCAGATGAGGAGGACCTGGTTATGCTAAATGATCCAAATAAAGGGTGGTCCAGGGGCTTTGAAAACCCTCCAGGACATCCATATAAATGAAAGACATTTATCTTTATGAACTTATCTATATGAACTGAGCCTAATGCTAAAGTTCATATAGAAGTATTTGTGTCATTTTAAACATATACACGATTTTTCAAAAATCCAAATACTATGCAAATCCAGGAAAGACTATATTTTACTAGAAATCTTAACAGTTATTTGCTATTTGGGAAATCATACTGCAGGCCATATTCTTTGAATCAACGACCAAATACACTTATGTCAGTTGGCCTTCGTGACTGGTACATTCTAGACAGCTGTACTCAGCTATTTACACGTTGATTTACACATTAGTTTACTAGTTATTTTTACTTCGTGTTATAGATAGTACATGCCCTATCATCCGTTTGTTATAAACATTTGAATATAGCTATGTGATCAATGAATTCTGTTTTGAGACACATAACGTGGTATTAAACGTTACTGGTTAAAGAAAATTTTAAAAAGTGCTGGTCCTAATAGAATTAAGAACAGGTAATTCAGTGTCCTCACTACGGAATTTTAAAATGTACATATTTAAAAGAAGTTTGTGCCCTAGTTCTCCAACATTAGTTTTTTTTATCCTTTTCTTGAAAGTTTAGGTTGTCATTCACATATTTGAAATCTCCTACTCCTGACCCAAGAAGTCTCATTTCCTTATAACCCAGCTTCCCTAAGCTCCCAATAGCTATTACATTAGCCCTGTAGCAAATAAAGTCACTTTTATGTCCTGTCCAGGCTTATGTAACTACAGAGACATCCTCCTGAGGCAAAAGACAGGGAATCAAGATCAGCTTAACCACCAGCCCACATTAGTGGATTTTTGCATTAACCTTCTTAAAGAGGGCTACAGGAATCAAAGATCAGCAAGAGGTGGGTCCTGTTCTTGGTTTCATCTCTGGCTTTCCAATGTGTCCCTGGATGAACTATATAATATGGAAGCTTTAAATTCTTCGGCTGTACCTCAGGCTGTACATCAGTACATACACCTAGATATGAAATCATGAGACCAGTTGTTACCAAAACAAAGTGATACCCTGGAGAGGGAAACATGAGGAAGCAAAGTTGGAGCTTTGATACAAAGGATAGTATTTTAAAATGCGCAGCCAGCGATGCACGTATGAGGTCTCTAAAGAATCAAGTTCCTTGGGGGGTTAGGTGATCATGCCAGATTACGACATCTGACAAAGGAAAAAATAATTTCACCATAAAATTAAGCAGTCTGACAAGACAGACTATGGAAGGCCTGACTTGAAATTCCACACTGATCAGAGGACAAAAGCAAGAAAAAAAGTCAGTTAATGAAGAGTGTAGAGAGGGCCTGGTTGTAAGGGATCTGAAAGAGGAGCCTACAGGATGAAAAGGTGGGTGTGGGGCACCAAAGTTTGAAAGTGAAAACAGGATCCAGGTGGAGGACAAGTTAGGAGGCATTGTGAGCACGTAGGTCTGATGAAAAGGTGAACAAGGAATTCAAAAGTAGTACACTAGGTCTGAAAGGAAACCAGAACACCCAGCAGAGAAACCATCACAGATGAGCACGGTAGGAATTCAGTTTCCAGGCAACGCCGGCACCAAGATGAGAACACCAGCCCAGCAAAAAACTGAGTCTATAGCTTTTTGCTTCCAAACTCCTCACACAGACCCCACTGAAGACAAAACTAGCCCTGCCTCGGGGCAGGGAATGAGGCTGAACCTGCCAGATACGGTTAAGTGTCAGGACTTAAGTTGGATTTCATGTTCATATTAAAGTTCACCTTCTGAGATTAGTGGCAAACTCTTTCACAGCTTCAAAGCTAAGACAAATACCCTGCTTGCCCTTTCATCTAAAAAGGGATACTTAATAAAATAGGAGTCCTGGTCAACCCTGCTATCTAGATTGGTCATCAAAGGGACATGTATCTGCAATCATTCCTATGAGTTTCCCTCTCAAAGAACATGCCGTAACAATGCATTATCCCCAGAAAGCCTATATCCTATTTACACACAGGGAGCAATTTAGAAGATTGGCACTCAAATATTAGGATGGAAAATATAGGTTAAGTAAGTAGAAAATACCTCTTAAAATATCTCTGCAATGATGCATCCCAAATTACAGTTTGGGGACAGAGATTCAGGTATAATGTATGCAATCATGAGACAACACTACCCAAAGCCACATCAAATAAAGGACTGAAATCGGAGGTTTGGTGTGGTTAGAGAGGTCAGCTATTTGAGTTTAAAATACAAAAGAGATTTACAGCAGGCAATTTCAAGAGATTGAGCAAAACTCAGATGTACAGACATGTGGCCTAAAGCAATATTTAAATGAAAGATGTACCAATATTTTGTTCTGAGGTTTCGTTGCCAAATCCATATATATGCATGTGTATGTGTGTGTGTGTCTATCTATATCTATCTATCTATATATATATATAGTAGGTTGTTTTCTCTAGTTTTTCTTAACCCATAAGCTCATAGCAGGGCAAGATTAATGTGCTTCTGAGATTTAAAACTTCAAATTAGGCTTTTTAATCACCATTTCCCCACTGATAGAATCTGAGCCAAACAGATATCCTCAATTCTCTACCACAAATATTAAGAATGAGGGAGAAGGGGGGGGTTTATCACTGTCCATCAGAAGCAGGATAATGGCCCCAGAAGACTTGAGATAATTAAGAGCTTTTTCATAGTCCTTGGATTGGTTGCTGTGTGACATCACCTAAATCCTTTATCACATCCTTGAAGATCATCACACCCAGCTCAGACCTCAGGCTGGGCTGAATGTGTACTGAGTTATAACTAAGGAGTAGCCCCTTCATTAAGTACCAGTTTCTTTGCATGGTACTCAAACATCCATAATCTGCCTTTCCAACATTATTACCTCCCTCCATGTCTGTTATACTGCAAATCCTACCAGATGATACCAACTGCTCTCAACATACCTGCCACTCTCCTATTCCTTCGAAACCATCTCCTTTCACCCTTACGACCTCATTCGAATGCCATCTCCTTGGTGCCTTTTCCAATCACCCTGATTAAAATCAGCCCTCTTGCATAAATGTCCCACGTGTTTATTTCAGATTTGTTTTCCTCCCAGGGTTGTGTTGTTTTTAAACACATGAAGCTTCATTTGTAAATCTCTCCCACTGCACTAACTATCCCACTGCAAGCTTCAGCCTAAAGCAGACCCTCACATAGGAGGAAGATCTTCAAATCTCGAAGTTTGGGGTTTTGACTACAACTTAAAATTGAACATTAATTACCAAAATGAGATTTGTAGGAGTACAGGCAGCAGAACTGATCTATTACCCAAGTTACTGCCCAGGAAAAGTTACAGTACCTACTGGAGATTCCACGGATAACTGTTTGAAGGAACACAAAGTTGTTTTGTTTTTGCACATCAACACAATTGTTAAGATATCCAAAGAGAAAACTGGCGCCTGTATCTCTATCCTAAAAATCCAGGGGTAAGGAAATACCCCTGAGTTATACTGTTATAGTATATACTGAGTTATGCTGAGTTCTGTTTCTTTGCAGGGATTTCATGATTAGGTTTGAGACATTTCTTATAATGCAAGGCACTAAATGGTAAGCACTGCATCTTACATATTCCATTTAGTCGTATTAAAATTAAAGTGCTGAGGATGTTCAAATATTAAGTGATAAAGGTACTATAAAACCTAGTAAGCAAGGTTTATTCATCTCCACTCTAAGGAATAAAAAGATGAAAAACTGATTTAACAAGCCTGTGCAAGAAAAATTGCTTCATATGCTAGAGAGATTGTATACTAAATTGTAGCCTAAAGCACAAGGTACAAATCTCTCAAATGTCAAGAAAATTATGGTAATTTTTTTTAACCGTTGCTGAGAATCTTTATGGATGTGCTTAAGTCTCAAAAGTAAACTCTAGGTAGAGTTTAGTTAGATGCAAAAGTTGCCTAACATAGGAAATGTAAAGCCAAGGATGAGATATTTGAAGTACCACCCTAATTTTAAAGCGAAATACATTCAGGGATTCAACATGAGAATTACAGAAATAAAATTGCGATAGAAGCCATGTAATAGAAGTCTATGTTGCTAACTCTAACAGCCAAAAACCTGAAGGCAGACAGACCAGTTATTTACATCTGAGTAGGGAACAACCACAAATAGGCCCAAACACAGTCAAAACTCAAGCTCCAGGAAACAAACAATAAAGCTGATGTGAAAATTTTATGCATCGAGGTCACTGAACTAAAAGGAGGCCCACAGAGCTGGTCAACATTTCTGGGTGTGTAGGAGTGTATTTTCCCAGAGATTAGCATTTGAATCAGGAGACAGAATAAAGTCTGTCCTTCCGCGTGCTGATGGACACGATGAATCCAGTGAGAATCCAGTTAAAACAAAAAAGGTGGAGGAAGGTTCCATTTGCTGACTGTGTAGCAACATCCACCTTCTCTTGCCCTTGGACATCAACGCTCTTGGCTTTTGCATCTTCAAACTTGTATAAGGACTTAAACCACTGGTCCTTCAATTCTCAGGCCTCTGGAATCAGAATGAATGACATCAATGGCTTTCCTGGTTCTCCAGGCTGCTGACGGCAGACTGCGGAATTTCTTAGCTTTCAAAATCAGGTGAGCCAATTCCCTTATTAAATCTCTTCTCTCCTGAGCATTACCCCCTCCCCATCAACCACAAAGTGGTTCTAGTTGTCTAGATAATCCTAATACAGCTCCTTAGTAAGGTGACAAAGTCAACTGAAACTTTCACATCCTGAGACAACCCTCAAGTTGGCATCCACTCCCTTCCAGCAGTAGGCCAGGCCATGCACGGCCTTGCAACATCCATCTACCAGAGACTGCTCACGTAAATTCCTGTGCCCTATCCCACACCTGTTGACCCAGAATGCCTGGCAGTAGGCTCAGGAAGGAGGATGGTGGCTAGCACATGCTGCAGTCTGAGAACCATAGCTTTAAAACCTTGAATTTAATAAAAAGTAAAACCTGAAGTCTCTCTAGTCCATTATTCCTTTTTTTTTTTTTTTTTTTTTTTTTTAACACAAGCAGGGACAGGGGGATCACAAAAGCGGAGGGAGAGAAGCTCAAGCAGACTTCCAGCCAGAGCAGGACTCAATCCCAGGATCCTGAGATCATGGACCCTGAAACCAAGAGTATGATGCTCAACCAACCAAACCACCCAGGCGCCCCAGCCTCCTTCATCTCTTCTGATCTAGTTCAATAGTTACCTCCTACCCGAAGTCCTCAGTGATAAACTGATGGGTCTTTTGCTTTCTTCAATAACTGTGTGTAGCTCTATCTTTTCTCATTTATGTCATTTCTCTTGTTTGAACAGGCACCACATTCTCTATGTCTAACTCAAATTTTTCTTCATCATTCAGAGCCCCCATGGGAAAGATACTATTCTTTTGCCCATTTAACACAGGGGAGAACCAATTTTCATTACTTTGCTTCAGCTCACACTGCTAGGAATTAGTGATGTTGCCATTCCAAGCCCATAGCCTTTATCAGTTATTTAACTTCCCTAAAGCAAATTTTTATTTCATAGTCTAGAAAAGAGAAAGTGTTCCTGGCATAGAATAACTAATAACTAACAGTAGTAAGAGTGATAGAGGTATTGTAATAGTGCTGGTTAATATTTAAGACTGAAAGCAATTAGCAAAGCCAATAAACAACCTGCCTTCATCAACTATTAGGTGGAAACAAGAGGACTTGTTACAGAACAACCACATGATAACCTGCCAGAAGTTCTGAGCCTTCTATCTAAGGAGATGATCTCCTTAGAGTATCCAATATCTTCTGATAGCCAAGCTCCTGCAGTTTTAGAAATGTCCCCGATAAAAGCAATGCCCTTATCCTCAAGCCTTGTAACTAGGAGTAACAGTGAAGTCCCTACTGAGGCAATATTCCAAGGCAGACAAGCTCTTCAGATACCAGAGTCACTGTGGGAATGAGGACAATCTGAATCTCTCAATTTACATGGAAAGAGTCAAAAGGCAAAGTCTCCCCTCCAATTGGCAAACACCTGCAAAACCTTACAGAGAAAAGGCCATTTCTCTCCAGTCTACCATGCACCAGGTCTATGCTGAGTGCTTTCCTGGATGAGGAGCCAGGGCTCACAAAGGTTCTAACATCAAGATCAGATGTGAGCAAGGGACAGAGAACACCACCTCCAATGCCTCCCCCAGCACGGCTCTTCTCAGTGGTCACTGCAAATTGAAGTATTTCATGTCAGTGGACTCATACAGACTCTGCATCTGTGTGCAACACGCAATGCTAACTTCTCCCTCAACAATTTTGGACTCCCAGGATCTTGTACTAAATTCAGAAGCAGTGGAGATCAGAAAGGGGAGAGAAACTGCATCTCAGACACCTCAAGGTTTACATACAAAAGCTCCAGGAAGGCAATTTGCCACCCCAAATCATGCCTCTTTGGCATAAGGATTATCTTGAGCTCATGACTTCCAAGAGCAGACACAGGAGAAGCTCTGAAAACCTAGTGGAAGTTACCCTTCTGAAAGAGACCGTTAAAAACATTTCTAAGCAAAGTCTTCATTCCTAAGTGTATGTCATTAGTACCAGAAGAGGGGGATGATTGAGTCTCTAGAAACTCTTAACAAAGGAGAAGGCAACTAACTTAGATCTGTAACTACCCCATCTTCTTGTTTACTGAGCTTTGCCTGATAACCTCCCATAACTGGCTTTTCCTCCCCACTTTGTGCCCCCACCCAGACTACCATCTTTTGTTATTAGCTGGAGATGCTGTTTAATGTTCTGGCTTTAGCCACTGAGGCAATTACTGAGTCTTCCTGGGTCTTGCCCATGTGTAGGAGGCATACAGAATATTAAACCACTGTTTCTCTTCTTTTAATCTTTTATTACAGGAGGGTGGTCTCAGCCAAGAACCTAGAAAGGTTAAAGCAAAGCCATTTTTTAGACTTCACAAGGAAGAGAAGTTCCTGAAGCATATTGGAACAGCTTTTCATGTTCTATTAAGAGAACAGATGCAAGAGCATGGAACCTGCTTTCCAAAGTCCCAGGCAGGTTAAAGAATAATTACTAAACCTCTCACCCTTCTGCATCGAACAGTTTTCATCTGAAGGCTAAGAAATTCAGCCTAAACTCAGCCCACTAAGCTATCTAGAGACAACTCAAAGTCCTAGTTCCATCAGCAATTAGTAACTGTTAGTTGCCCACTATTTGATAAACATGAATAAATCAATTTGTGTTCATCAAAATTTTGCACAGCTCTATTGAAGAATGTTGGTACATTCTGAATTTCTCTTCAGTCTATAATACGCCTGGGTGAAACTTATTTTCATTGTTTAATCTGCTTAGTCAAAATTCATCTAAAAAAACCACATAAACCTCCTAGAAAACATAGGCAGTAAGCTCTTTGATATTTTGATATTGGTCTTGACAATTTTTTTTGAGAGGGGGGAACCAGTCTCTTCAGGCAAGGTCAACAGAAGCTAAACAAATGGGATTGCATCAAACTAGAAAGCTTTTGCACAGCACAGGAGACAAAACAGGCAACCAAAAGAAGATATTTGCAAGTCACATCCAGGTAAGGGGTTAACATCCAAAATACATGAAGAATTTACATAGCTTAATATAAAAAAACCAATTAAAAGATGGGCAGAATACGTGAATAGACATTTTTCCAGAGACCTGCAGATGGCTGACGGGAACATGGAAATATCCTATCACTCATCAGGGAAATGCGGTCAAAGCCACAGTGAGGGACGTCTGGGTGGCTCAGTCATCAAGCGTCTGCCTTTGGCTAGGGTCATGAACACAGGGTTCTGGGATCGAGCCCCATGTCAAGCTCCCTGCTTAGTGGGGAGCCTGCTTCTCCCTCTCCCTGCTGCTTCCCCTATTTGTGCTCTTTCTCTGACAAAATCTTTAAAAAAGTCACAATGAGCTATCACTTTAGACCTGTCAGACTGGCTCTTCTCAGAAAGACAGTATGTGTTGGCAAGGACGTGGAGAAAGAGAACCCTTGTGCACTGTTGGTGGGCACAGGTGGACATATAAATTGGCACAGCCACAGTGGGAAACAGGACGGAGGATCCTCAAAAATTTAAAAATTGAATTGCTAGATTGTATGGTAATTCCATTTCTAGTTATCCAAAGAAAATAAAAGTACCAATTCAAAGATACATGTACCCCTCTGTTCACTGTGGCATCATTCGCAACAGTCCAGGTAGGGAAGCAACATTAAGTGTCCATCAACAGATGAACATGTGGGATATATATGCAATGGAATATTACTCAGCTATAAAAAAAAAAAAAAAAAGAATGAAATCTTGCCATTTGTGACAACATGAAGAGACCTAGAGGACATTATGCTAAGTGAAATAAATCAGAAATACCATATGATCTCACTTATCAGGAGAAAGAGGGGGGAGGAGGGAGACAAGACAGGGGGACAGGCTCACAAGGTAATACTATTAGCAGAAGCTCCAACATAGCCAGTAAAGACAAGTTTACTAGATGCTCTCCATTCACCTTGGCAATATTCTTAGTCTGTCCAAGAGCATATTATAGCTAGTGGGCTCCTCACTGGTCATCCAAGCATTTCTGCTCTGACTAGGACAAGTCACAAGTCCACAATGAGATGGTTGTGTTTTTCAACTAGCTAGATAACCTCTTTGGTGCTCTAGAACATGCTGGCATGTTCTCACATCTGCCCCTTTGTTCTTAGTGTTCTTTGAACTTTGAATGCTTTTCCTCCAGATAGCGCTCCCTCCCCGGCCTCCTTTGCCTTTGGCTCAACAGGGAGGCTTTTATTTCAGTGTCATTTGCATTAGTTTGGTTCCACCAAGAAGCCAATATTAAACATGTAAAAGATATTAGTTAGAGTAGGGTCTCAGTTCACTCAGACTACTATACACTAAGAACAGACTGGGTGACAAGCATTATTTCTCGTAGTTCTAGAGGCTGGGAAGTCCAATTAAGGCACAGGTAGATGTGGCATCTGGCAACGGCCCACACTTCCTGTTCACAGGTGGCCATCTTCTTCTTGCTCTGTCCTCACATGGCAGAAAGGTGAGAGCACTTGGGAGGGTCCCCTTTTGTAAGGCTGTTAAGCCCATTCATGAGGATTCTATCCCCATGACCTAATCACATCCCAAAGTCCCCACCCCCTAATACCATCACCTTTGAGGTTCGGATTTCAACTTATACATTTGGAGGAGACAAATATTCATCCCGTAATAAAGGACAGCAGGTAAAGACAAGGGACATCCTCATATGAGACAAAAGGTAGAAGAGAGGATGACTGGACTTTTGGCAAAGGTCCAAGAAAGGTTCAGCCAAGCTGATGGGAAGTCCTTAAGTTCACGTCACCTGATAACAGTGTCACTATTTAAAGGATTTCCTTAGGATCCCTTTTGTTCCCGTTCAACTGGCTAGACAAAGCCCATGGGAAACTTGGCCTTCTAGCACAAGGTAAGAAAAAGGGCAGCAAGTGGGCTATCAATTACGCCCCGTGGCAGGATCCTCAAGGGGGGTATTTTCCCAGTCACCCCAGATTGTAAATCCATTAAAATATCTAAGGTTTAGTGAGCACTTAGTATGTAGACCAAACTTTACGCCTTAACAGCCACAGCCCTGTAGCAGGGCGCTACTAAAGTTCCTTACAAAGGAAACAAACACAAACACCGGGAATAGAGCTGGTGTCAGAAACAGGACTTGAACCCATTTGAACCTTGAGAGTGTGAAGTTTTCTATTAAAAAGTTAAACGAAATACTCGTGAAGAATTGGTAAAATACTGTCCCATTAAATCCAATATAATTGAAAAGAAATCCTCACAATCTAGGAAGATTTTTCTAGCCATTCCTTCGAAGACTGCATGTGCCAGACGTTGTATGACAAAAACTGGCAAAATTCTCTGCCTTTATTGAGCTTATGGGAGAGAGAAGGCAAGGATTACTCAGTATTATAATATTAGGTGAACAGTACAACAGGGAAAATTAAAGCGGAGGTCGAGGGGAGAGAGCAGGAAGTGTGTAAATAGAAGAGGCAATTTCAAGTAAAGATCAGGATAGCTTTACTGAATTGGTGGTTGAGCAGAGTGAAGGAGGGGAGGGAGGGATATCTAGAGGAAAAGCATTCAAGGTTCAGGGAACAGTAAGAACAAAGGAGCAGAAGAACATGCAAGCACATTCTGGAACAGCAAGGAGGTAGTTTAGCTAGAGCAGAAAGATGAAAGCAGGGGAAGCAGGAGGTCTGAGAGATAAAGGGGGCACATCAAGCAGAGCCTTGCAGGCCACGGTGAAGGCGTTCTAGGAGTGCAGTGGAACCCAGTGGAGGACCTCAACAGAGCAGCAGTCGTGCTTTTGTTACAAAGGAATCATTGTAGAGATCAGATTCAAGTTGGAGGTGGTAAGCACAGAAGCAGGAAAACACGTTCTGAAGGCTACTACAGAATCCTGTAATATAAATAATCTCCACTCCAAAAGTCAGAGGAAGTTAAAGAACTAGCACCAATTTAAAGAATCTAAAGTGGAGACATAGAAGGTACATTAAGGGTGCGCCTTATGCTAGAGAAGTAACAGGACTACAATCTTTAGAACCATCCTTGAGGAAAAGGCCCTGGGGCCTTTGTGCCCATCCTTGGCCTGTCTTCCCTTGCTCATCCCTTGCCCATCCAGGCCCATCTAGTCCTGTCTTCCCTTTCACATGACTAAACCCCCCAGACTCTAGTGCCCAGGCTTCCTGGACAGCTGGCTGAAGACAGACTAGCCAGAAACTAGACATCATGAATAGGAAGGTCAAGGTATTTCTCACCCAACCACTTCTATGTCAGGTAGCAACTCCAGCAGTATCACATCTCCTGGGATGGGGACTGTTCCACGACCCCAAGGGCAGCCCCCTCCCCCGTTGCAGTAACCACTGGGTGGCCCCAGATCCTAGGTTCTACTCTCACCAGGTAGCTCTTCTGCTACAGTTCAACTCCCACCAGGCAGCCTGCCCCAACCCTGACTCTAACACCACCAACCCTTTCCTTGCCCGACTTTAGCCCAAGGACTGGGAGCTGCTTTCTGAAGCTGGTAACATCTGTACTGCATAACATATCCATATTTGCTTTTTTAGCTTCCCTAATACCTTTGCAATTAGTTCCCTACGTTACATCCTCTCTCTTAAACCACTTGGATGGTTTTTCTGACTAGATCCTTATATACTCCTCCATCAAAACATACAAGTAAATGTTTATATGTTGTGTTAAGTTAGAATCTGGAAGGTATGCACATATTCTGTAATGATTTACACTATTCATATACCACATTTCCCAGGGAAATCAGGCTGAAGGAATATCAAAGGGGGCGATGGAAGAAAAGGGGAAAGCAGAAGGAAAAAGGGGCAGTAGGGTGTGGGAGGAAGCAGAAGAGGCAGGGGACACGTACTGCCTACCACTGTTTAGTGCTTTACAAACACTCTCTTAAGAGTGTTTGTAAAGGCTCCTTTACAAAGAGGCTCCTCGTGGCATACAGCTCAGAAAACCTCATCTCAGTCCTTCTGGAGAAGCTGCTGCTATCAGCCAACACCACAAGGCTTCAGGAAACCCTGGGGCCACGTCCTAGGAGCTGCCAGAAAGGAGCTTGGCTTTCACCTACCTTACTCACAGCATGTAATTATTAAAAAGTAAAAAGAGGTGAAGTCTACGTACAGGAAAGTCAACAGAGAAACTTGGAACTATTAAGGTGCAAGACAAAGGTACCACCCACATTTGCTACAGAACATGGGCAAACCAGACCCCTTTCCTCACACTGCTCAGCTGGGCTGGAACAGGGAGTGCTGTACACACAAGGATTAGGGAGACTTGCACGAGCAACCTCTGGGTTAACACTTATTATCCTTGCAGATAAACAGTATGCATAAACAAGGATAGAAAATCTAGCTTCGAGTGCCTTCGAGAATAACAATTTCTACAGAAAAAAAACACTTAAGGTGATACTGTGTTGCATAAGCGTTTGGTATAAAGGGAATGTGGGATTGACCCCAGGGAAGATAGGTACCCTCACAGATCTGAGAACTTCAGCACAACTGTTAGTCACCACTAATTCAAAGATGAATCATGTCCTTGAAAGTCACAGTATAAAGGAACACTGCCATATTTGCACCAGACCTAAAACATTATCTAATGTTTACAAACTTGTTATATATGAAAATACAACCCATGCAAATATAACCTATAAAAGCCTTCAATTGCTTAAAAGCCCCGCTCCCCAGAGAGGTAGTAGTCTGGAAGCTTTTTAAGTGTCACTTTGAGCCCCCATCTGCTGTTGTCAGGACAGGGAAGGACGTGGAGGGGAAAACAAGCACCATCCTATGAAAAAGGATTGCAGATTTCCTAGAAGGCTCACTTCCTTACATCTAGTATCCCTGAGCAGGTTCCCCCTTAGAATGGTGGATACAGTAAGGGATCACCAGAATTTAGAGTTACTACACACATTTAGTCTCAGAGCAATCCAATCCCCTAGATAAGTAAAGGTACAGTGAATCCTTGAACAATGCACGTGTTAGGGGCACCCACTGCTGTGTAGCCCAAAATCCAAGTATGACCTGACTCCCCCAAAACTTAACAGCTTCCTGTTGACTGGAAGTTTTACCAATAATTAACACATTTTATAGGTTTTATAATATTCTATATTCTTACAATAAAGCTTAAAAAGTCATAAAATCACAAGAGACCCTGAATTTATAGGACTGTAAAAAACCCACACGTAAGTGGACCGTGCAGTTCAAATGCAGATTGTTCAAGGGTCAACTGTATAGACAAAAGTTGAAAAAATGTTTGTCTTCTGATAAACCACAGACTGGAATTCAAACTCCAAACATGGATAAAGGACCCTCCCATCCATACTATACACATACCAATAATTGAGGGCAGTTAAGGAAATAACAGCACACTAGACCAGGATAAGAGGTCACAGGGAATCCGGCCTTGTGGCAGGAAGGTAGAGGGTGTGGTCTTGACACAACCAATGACAGGAGACCTACAAAATGGAATTTAGAAACCATAGAAAAACCTTAAAGTCCTTTAGTTGTAAGACTAAATATCAAGTACAGACTGCACCTAGATCTAGACCTCAAACCTGGCAACTTCTGAATTCTAGGTAGTATTTTCCACTGCATAGGAGTCTCTCCATAAATGTGGCCAAGATTTAGTTTATATTCTGCCCCCCCTTGTTGGCATACACTCCGTGGCTTAACTACCATTCCAAATCCCTCCTCCTTTGCTTTCCTCTAGTATAGAAACTGGTAAGAAAAACCGAACATCCCAGCCTCCTTACAGCTATGGTTTGCCAAGAAGATATAGAAAGTCAAAGTGGGAAGAGGATCTCCTTTCCAGAACAAAGTCTCTCCACGAAGAAGCCCATGGCTCCTCCTTTCCTTCCACTTGGAACATAAATGCCTCGCGTGAATTAGCTGCAACCACAACAATGAAAGCCTCAGGAAAGAGCACGCAGGTGAGCCAGGCTGGCACTGTGTCCTGGGAAAGGGAGAGCAATGAAGCCCAGTGGTTCAAGCTGTCAGACAGCCAACAAAATCCTCACTGGAATATCCCCACATCCTTTTCTCCTGTTTCATAACCCACAGGTGGCACCAGGGAGATCCTATCAAGAAATCCTCATTCACCTCAGCCTGTTTGCTTCTGTTTAAACATCCTACAGCCCTCTGAATTCCTCCATCCATGCTCTCCTCCTCCTGACCTACTGAGACGCCCAGCTCCTTGCAGCCACCAGCACACTCCTCTTCAACACACACTCCTCTCCTGACAAGCTTGCCAGACACACCAACATGGATTCCTGGGTCCCTCCCTGTCTCACAAAGTGCTTCACAGTAATGGGCCCAACAACACCTACAAGAACATGTGAGAAGCCAGCATGTCAACATTGTTAAGATACAAAGAGGTCTAACTCCTCAGAGCATAATAAGGCTGTCTTTGTGTCACCAAAAGAAGCCAACTTTACAAAGACACATCTTTAATAGGACAGTCAAGGTTGGCAAGGGCACAATGAGACTGGTACCCTTAGACTCTTCCTAGGTGTGTATGTATAGATCGGTAGAATTATTCAACATACGGTTGACCCTTGAACAGGAGTTTGAACTGTGTGGGTCCACTTGTATATGGTTTGTTGGTTTGGTTTTGTTTTTTTCCCCTCTAAGTGCAGCTAATGTATTCTCTTCCTTAGGATTTTATCGTTTTTCTCAAGATCTTAAGAATATAGTATACCATATACATAACCTACAGTATATTGACTTTTTTTTTTTTAAAGATTTTATTTATTTGACACACAGAGAGCAATCACAAGTAGGCAGAGAGGCAGGCAGAGAGAGGGAAGCAGGTTCCCTGAGCAGAGAGCCCGACGTGGGGCTCGATCCCAGGACCCTGAGATTATGACCTGAGCCACCCAGGCACCCCTTGATTGACTTTTTATTAGTAAGTCTTCCAGTCACCAGCCAACTATTAGCAGTTAAGATTTTGGGGAGTCAAAAGGTACAGAGTTCATTGCATTAGGTGCAGGGGGCTTGGTGCCCCAAGCCTGTACTATTCAGGGGTCAACTATGTAAGTCTCAAAACGTGCACATTAATAACACTCAGTCTAGAAATATTATGAAATCTAACCCTTCTCCCTATATGCTGAGCTCATCATGGCATAAATGTTAAATCAGAGTGTGTAGGAGGAAAGAGTACATGACCATTAAGATTTTTCAATAGGGAGTGCCTGGGTGGCTCAGTGGGTTAAGCCTCTGCCTTTGGCTCTGGTCATGATCTCAGGGCCCTGGGATCGAGCCCCACATCGGGCTCTCTGCTTAGCAGGGAGCCTGCTTCCCCCTCTCTCTACCCCTGCCTCTCTGCCTACTTGTGATCTCTGTGTCAAATAAATAAAATCTTTAAAAAAAAAAAAAAAAAAACTTTTCAATAGGAAAAATAATCAGAATATTATGCTGAGTGGCAAAAAAAAAAAAAAAAAAAGCCAAGATACAGAATAGTTTATAGCACTGATGAATGGCAAAGTAGGCACAGCAAGAGTCATGATGAACCGTTCAGCACTCATCACTGTAACCTCTGGTCAGATCCTGAGTATTTCCCCCTAACTTCTGTTTCTGATTTAGCTACAAGCACATTACTTCTACATTCAAGAAAAATATATGTTCTGCAGATATGAGAAAAAAAACAAGATAGTTAAAAAAAAGAAAAAAAGCTAACAGTACAAGAAACCCAGGTTGAGCTACCACTAAGGGATGACCGTTTTCCATAACCAGATTCAAGGTTGCTTTGGTGAAGGGAAATGGAACCCTCCATTCATCCACATGCCCATACAGCATGCACTTGGAATCAAGATCAAGAACCCTCTTAGCAGTTTGATAGACTCCATTACAGTTTATGAGAATTGAGAATTCCCATTATGAGGTCCTGACATTTTAAGATCTCCTACTCAAACAATTTCCGATACAAGCTCAAGTGATTCTCTTTATAAAGCCACTGTAGAAGATCACAAAACTTTCAAGGCCCTTTTGGTCAGGCTGTAACTGGAGATAGTAATGCGCTATCCTGACTTCAGTGCAATTCAACTAGTTTTAGGTAAGAGCTCTTATACCAGAAATACAACTCTTATTTTGAAAGGGAAAACAACAACAAAAAAAAAACCTTGAGAAGTCCATGAATTCAAGATCCAAGGGTGTGGAGACACAGATCAGAGAATTCTAATACCATCATTTACAAACTGACCTAAGACAGACTGCTTACATTCTGAGCAAATACAGAAATAGAAGATGGGCTCAAACCTCTAATACATTTAGTGTGCACACTGTAAAGTGACATTTAATCCTACTCATTTATTTTAGAAAGCTGTTATCTATTTTATCCTTTTTTAACCTTCATGCTCTGAAGAACACCTTCAGCGTCTGGTCAGCAATGTTTTGGGCACCTTATAGACAGCTGACATTTTAAACTATTTTTGTGAGGACAGGCAGACTCTTCTGCTGTCCGGCCTCTGAACAGCAATACGTAATTCTGAAATTACTGAAAACACTAGGGATCTCATGTGCTTTCTCATCAGGGACCTCACAAGTAAAAAAAAAAAGGTAGGATTTAAGCAAACACACGTTAATGAAAAATAAAAGTTAAAGTGTTCTCATTGTCACACACTCGGCTCTTGGGGAAAAACACCGATGTGACTACCTACTGAAACCGATACAGACTGAGCTTGTCAGGGAGCACGGCCTGAGGGCCACACATTATGAAAATAACTTCCCAAAGTATTACTGATAACATTCACGTCTCTTCCTGGACCATAGCTCCTATCCCATAAATTCTTTTTCAGAACATACTCCTGATTCCCCTTCCATAGTCCCTTATTGGTATGTTCTTAAGACTGCTTAAAAATAATCAGGACAGGGGCGCCTGGGTAGCTCAGTGGGTTGCAGCCTCTGCCTGGGGCTCAGGTCATGATCTCAGGATCCTGGGATCAAGACCCACATCGGGCTCTCTGCTGGGCGGGGAGCCTGCTTCTTCCCTCTCTCTCTGCCTGCCTCTCTGCCTACTTGTGATCTATCAAATAAATAAATAAATATTTTAAAAAAATAACCGGGACAGGGGCGCCTGGGTGGCTCGGTGTAAAGTTGCGCCTCTGCCTTTGGCTAAGGTCATGATCCCAGGGTCCTGGGATCGAGCCCCACATCGGGCTCTCTGTTCAGCAGGGAGCTTGCTTCCCCTTCTCTCTCTGCCTACCTCTCTGCCTACTTGTGATCTTTGTAAAATGAATAAATGAAAACTTAAAAAAAAAATAATCCAATGAACTGGGTTTTGGTTAATTTTAAGTTTACACTAAAATCCCCAAAGACTCCATTTCATAAGTGACTGACTAAACATGGGAATCATACTACATGTGTTGATAAAAGTTGGTTAGGTCACAGTTTAACCTTTACAGAAACTGGTTAATGCCCCCATGCAAGAATAATGCTGAGTGACCAATTTCTTCTGAAATCCCTTCCTCAGCCACATGCTTCCATTTCATCATCAGGGTCACTGGAGACTATGGGCCGTACCCCAGTTAGTAGTTCCATTAGTCCACATGGAAGGCAAAGATAGAACTAATAAGTCATAGGAAATTAAATCAGAAGACGGAGTATTTTAATTACACACAATATGAATACACTGTTCTGTTCTTGGATTTGCTGAAGCTAACTTTGTATTACTGGTGCTTAAAGCAAAGCCAAGAGATGACCAAGAATACTTTAAAAATCTCAAAAGTAGGATTAGAAAATTCATCCACATAGAACCTTGTGAAACTTCTAAGTATGCTAAGATAGTAGAGTGATTCCAAGGACCTGCTTCACCTTCAAGAAAAGCAACCACCATCCTTTATAACCCAGATTTTGTGCACAAGTTCACAAAAATAATTTCCTTGTGTTAAAAAGTGTCTATAGACAGATGAATGGATAAAGATGTCTCACACACACACACACACACACACACACACACAGGAATACTATGCAGCCTTCAAAAAACCCAAAATCTTGCTATTTGCAATGATGTGGATGGAACTACAGGGTATTATGCTAAGCGAATTAAGTCAATCAGAGAAAGGCAATTATCATATGATCTCACTGATAAGAGGAATTTGAGAGTCAGGGTGGGGGGGTGGTCTGTGGGGGGTAGGGAGGGAAAAATGAAACAAGATGAAACCAGAGAGGGAGACAAACCATGAGACTCAATCTCAGGAAACAAACTGAGGGTAGCTGGAGGGGAGGGGGGTGGAAGGGATGGGGTAGTTGGGTGATGGACACTGGGGAGGGTATGGACTATGGTGAGAAAATTTAAAAAATAGTAATAAATAAATAAAACAAATACCTAGCACAATAAACTTTTAAAGCTAAGAGATTTTAACATTTTAGAATCCTCTAAAGTCAATGTTAAAAGCATGAGAAAGGAAAAAATGGGTCTTCTAAAAATGAAACCAGACTTCAAACTTTTCATTAGCAACCCTGGAAGCTGGAAGAATGTGCATTAATGCCTTCAAGGTTCCAGAGGAGGAGGATTTCAACCCACATTTCAATGCCCAGTCAATTTCTCTATCAAAACAAAGAAAATTTCAAACCCACATAGATTCAGAAAATTTGTCACACCCTTTCAAAGGCACATGTGAAAAGGTTCAAACAATATTAGGAAATAAGAACACGAGGTCTTCAACTCACAAGAACAATGAAAAGAGAATCCTAATTTTAAACCTCTTGTTCAGCTAGGAGTTCACATTAGAGTAAACCAGAGGAATGCTTTGGGCGGGGGGCAGATGTGGGGGTAGGAGGGGTGCAGGAAGAGGTAAAGAGATCAACGTTAGCCATTACAATGATTTCCAAACCTAATCAGATGTCCCATGTGCTGGGTTCCCCCTTTGCTCTCCATACCCATTAGGCTCTCTCATCTACCCAGCTGTGTGGCTTGCAGGACTAATAGGCCCTAACAGCCAAGCATGTCTGCTCTTCAGCTTCTCTTTGGGATTCCATTTTCATGAGGGAACTGCACAAAATCAGAGGGAAATACAAGCTAACAGGAGACCATCTCTGGGCTCAATCGCAACCACGCACCCTTTTGGCCATGACTTGATTCTCCTCCAGGAGACCACAGCCTCTGACAGAGAGCTTACTCCCACTCCTTGGTTCCTGGTCAATTCTGACCCAAGTCCCCTTCTTTTGCCCACAGAGGCCGACACACATTAAGGCCTCCCCTCTGTTTACATTGAAGGCTTCCCCATCTTTCATCGGTTCCCTTAAAGCTGCCTGACCCTCTCATTTGTGAGTTGCCCCTTGGTGTGACAGCAATTTCCAACTGATCCCTAACTCGTAAGTCTCCCCCCTTTAGAAAAAGATAACCCTTTTGCTACACAGAAGTGAAGCTTATCACTAGGTCATAGAATTTGCGCGTATTTTCAAAAACACAACATCCTAACTGGAATAAGAGGAGGGGAAAGAACATGTATTTCAGATATAAGTGCTTGGGCATAGCTGTTCTAAGAACATAAACTAGACACGCATATACACATATATAATGTGAAAGTCTGTTTAAGGTAAATGAGCTAGTACTTAACTGAATGTTGTCAACATGACTCCTTTGATATTTTGAAGGGTTCAATAGTTCACTTATCCATAAAATCCAGGAGAACAGGACAACTCAAAAGCAGACACAAGTGTCCTGTATCAGAAACACAATCACAAGCACCAGTGCTGTTGGTGACATTTCTTCACTAGAGAGAGCAATTCTCAGGAAAGTTCCTAAAAAAATGAAGTTGAATCTTTCCCTGAATGTACCCAAAAGTTGTATTTCTAGGAAGATCATACATATTAAATCACACAGAAGATACTTTGTATTTTATAAAAAGTTCTATTCTAGGTTCAAATAACTAAGGACAGACTTTACCTACATAAACCCAAAAGGACACTGAAATGCTATGTAGGATGAAAGACAAACTGTCGTGTATTTCAGGTTTTCAGAATCCCTGAACCCTACCCACTAAATACCAATAGCGGCGCCCCAGTCACGGAGAAAACCAACATACCCACAGAATTTTTTCAGATTTCTGCTGGGGGTGTTTACCATCCCCACTGGGAATCACTGGTTTATAATTTGCAACAATTTAAAAAGATAGTGAAAGACGGCAAAAATAGAGAAACAAGAACTCCCAAAAAAAAAAAAAGTTTCAAGTATTATAAGAATTGCAACCAACGCATCCTAGGCGGTTTCCCAGTAAAAGATAGTCTTCATATAAACTCCATTCAGTATCTTTCAGGTTCTAGAGTCACCTACTCGAAATACAGACATCTTCAGGATTCTTAAAATTAACCTTGGGAGGGCATTTTACTCACAGAAGGGTCTAGCTGCAGGTGCTGCTGGCAATGGATTTAAATCCCAGTGTCTGAAATTCCTGCAGTCTTTCCCCCATGGTGACAAGAGGAGCGTCTCCCGCCTCTTACACCAGGACAAGAAACAAAACAGCTGGTTGTTTCTGTTCCAGGACTAACTGTAGTTATAGTATGGACAGAGCAGCCCACTTTAACAAGTAAAAATCAAGTAACTTGAAAAATTCACATGAACAGAAGTTCACCCCTCCCTCTTGCAGAAGAGTGAAAGGTCGGGTCGCTCCCGCCCTGCGTGGTTGCTGTGCCACCCTCAAGTAGAACCAGGTCTTCATCCAAATGGCTACTGTAACTGCCAGACAGAGCCCGCTCCTCCAGCCAGTGGGCAAGGACAGAGGGGACGGCAGTGGTGACATGAGTGGTGGTGACATGGTGACATGAGTGACATGCTCATTTTAGGTATAGAGCCCAAGGCAGGCCGCCCCAAGATGGGCCACTCTGGCATTTTTTTTTTTTTTTAAAGGGAGAGGGCATAGGGAAAGAGGATTCCAAGCAGACTCCCCACGGAGCATGGAGCCCCCACACAGGCAGGATTCAGTCTCAGAAGATCAAGACCTGAGCCGAAATGAAGGGTCAGACACTTAAGCAGCTGAGCCACTCCAGGTGCCCCTGGCATGTTAAAGTTACTTGAGACAGCCTCTGCATGGAGCACAATCAGACCCTGCCCTGTCCTCTCACAGCAGGAAGTCATCTCACCCAAGATGTAGCCTCCCTGTGCCAGGAAATAAACATAACTTCATCATGAGAGATGAGAAATTTAGGGCCTGGAAAGCTATACAAACCTTCTTTTACTAATTTACTACCTTGGCCCGAATTCTGTTTAGAATTCCTTAGTAATTAAAGCTCCCCAAGTTCAGTTCTTTGTCCTGTCAATTCCTCCAATTTATTATCTTTGCCTAAAAAAATGAAAAACTGCCTTAGTCATTTATGTCTCTAATTACTGGGTCTCTGTATGAATGCAATAAACCTTTTTTTCCCTTGTTGGTCTGTCTCATGTAAATTTCTTAGTCCAGCCTGAAGACCTTAAAGGTAGAGAAGAAAGTTTCCTTCCCGTCACAGAGAATGGCCCATACATTTGCACCCGACACTTCCATTCATACCCCACTACTCTGAAATTGGTCTTCTGGCTATGGCTAACTGCAAAAGCTGGAAAAAGTATCAGATTCTAATTGTTCCCCAGCCACCAACAATTTGGGAAAAGACTTGTCTGCTACATCCTTGCTCTTACTCTGGTAAGACTCACTTCCTGCCTTCTTCAGTGAAATCTCAAGTCTGTAGCTGGTCTTCCGGAATTTTGTAAAAACAAAGACTACCTGTCTAATTCCTCATCAAAACTGATGATGCCACGGGATGTGGTCCTGTTCTCATGTGGGAGAAATAAAGTGGGCGTCCTCCAGAGCTATGTTCTTCACCCACACACTCTGGGCAATCATGTTCCATTCCACGGATAAAAGGGAAGGGAAGCAGAGGGCAAGATAAGAAATGTCATCTTCAGAAAGACAGCCATGTGCCTAAAAATTCTATTGCTTGTAAGAAAGGGATAACATGTTGGAAGCAACCAGCAGAAACCAATAATGATAAAGAACCACAGTCCAAGTAGAAGAAAAGAAGCCAGGTGCTTGAAGGAGTGAGCAAACCCTGCCCACTATGTGTTCTACAGGAAGTAATGGCTAAAGTCTATAAAGAATAGGAGAACGTGGTGTGGATCTTTCGGTTTACAAAGCATTTCCCAGAATTTAAAAAAAAAAAAAAAAAAAAAAGGAAAAAGAATGTGAATTTAAAAAGGCTCCTTCTGGAAAGCTGACTGGCAATGGAGAGACATGGACAGACTAATTCTAAGTCCCACAAGGTTTGTGTTTAACTACATAAATACGTAATAGCCCAGTCTCAGCATATTATAATCTCAGAGTAGCACTATTTTACCATACTGATTATTTAAGCTCAAACACACTATAATGTGGAGTAAATACTTCCTATGTTATACATCACCTCTGAGGGGACCATCCTATTCAAACCCGAACCATTGCCCAAACCTCCTAACTGGTCTTCCCACTTCCACTCTTGCCCCCATAGCCTATTCTCAAGGTTATACAACTCTAAGGGGGTGAATTAAATTCCACATAAATGGTGGCCGCTAGAGTTACGCAGTGTATTTTCAGGTCAAAGATCCTTTTAGATTTTTTAACCTGGTCACTTCCTGTATCAACTCAAAACTCAATGGCTTCCCAACCTTAACTTGTGAACATCTTAACAGGACTTACAGAATACAGGTGAGCTTCCCCATGCTTACAGCCCCAGACTCATGCCTTCTCCACCTTCCAGTGCTCATCCCATTCTAGCCACCATAACTTCTTTGCTGTTCTTCCTAATTTTATTCCACCTCAAAGCTCTTCATACTTGCTGGTAATGCTACGTGGATGTTCTTTCTCCTCACCTACACCCCATTTTTAAGTGGCTCAAACACTCTGGCTTAATTCAATTCCTGCTCCTCAGGGAGCCTTTCCCTGAACACCCTACCGAAAGTAGCTCGGATGCCAAACCCCCTTCCACAGTGACCATCCCTCAATACTTGCTGATAATCATCTCCTCTACTAGAACTGTCATGAGGGCTGTTTTGTCCACACCTACATTCCCAGTACCTAACGTAGAGCCTCGTACACAATGCCTGCTTAAATACTCCCTCAATGTTTACTGCCTAAATGTAATAGGCTTTATAGAATGTTTTTCTAAGTGAAAATGAGAAAACGGGAAAAAACAAAACAAAACAAAACAAAAAATACCTGGGCTCCTGGGTGGCTCAGTGGGTTGAAGCCTCTGCCTTCGGCCCAGGTCATGATCTCAGGGTCCTGGGATCGAGCCCCACATCGGGCTCTCTGCTCAGCAGGGAGCCTGCTTCCTCCTCTCTCTCTCTGCCTGCCTCTCTTGCCTACTTGTGATCTCTGTCAAGTAAATATTTTTTAAAAATATAAATATATATATATATATATATATATATATATATATAAAATAAAGAATAAAAATATATATATAAATAAAGATCAACTCCATGCCAGGCACTGTGCTAGGTACTTTTCAGAAGTTTTCTATGATCTTCACAGCGTCCTGAAGTATCCATCCTTTTGCACGTCAGACAGCAATCTAGAGAGGACAAGGGCAGAACCCTGCTCTGCTACAGCTAGGGTCATCCCATAAACAAGAGTGAAGGTTGGAAAGGCAAAGAGGAAACTGGAGGGGCAACACAGGAGGGGAGAGAGATTGCCAACAAGCTTAGAATATTAACCATCTTCCATCCCACTTTTTCCAGCATCTGCACAAAGTCTTTGATAGTTTTACACACAATTGAAATTAAGAACTACTAAACTCAGTAAATGCCAATTAACATCCAAAAATCTGTTCTTCGTAGCATACTTCATGTAGATCTCAGTTGTACCACATTTGAAACCTGTGCTTATCATTTTAATCTCCCTTTCATAAAGCACAATACATATGCATGTACCTCTATACGTTTATATTTATATCGTTGCTCTACACAACAGTCTATACAAAGAACAGCACTGAAGCTTAGTTTTGGGTGGCAAAGCTACCATGTAGAACTCAAGCTGTTCATCAGATAATCTAAGGAAGGCTGAATTCAGCGTATGAATTACAGCTTAGAAATAACATGAAAAGTGGGTTTTGAAATTAAACCTAAAACGAGCTGGTAGTGTCAGCTCTTTATTGCTGAATCCAAGTAGCCTTTCCAGTCCCTATCCTACTTGACCTCCCAGAGGCACTTGTCCTTGTTGTCTACTTCATTGTGTTAAATAGTTTTTTCCTCAGTTTGTGAGGGAGACCATGCTGGCTTTCTTCTGTATCAGCTGCCCCTTCTCCATCTCCTTTATCAGCTCAACCTTCTCCCCACCCTTAAACCCTAAAGTTCTAAGACCAAGGCATTAAAACCTCTTTGCTGGATTCATTTTGCTACCACATCATCCAAGCCCATGCTTGTAATTAAAATCCACAAGACAATTCTCAAATTTACCTCTTGTACCCAAATAGCTCCTTAAACTACAAACAATTGTCCTTTTGGTCTCTACGTATTTGAAGGACACAAATTCAACATCTCATGTATTAGATTTTAGCTCCCTTATGGCATGATCTGTCCTGGATTAAACAGTATATCCCCCACACCACTTCTCTCACATATTTGTAAGAGTAAATAGGAAATAAAGGCCAAAGTCTAGGATTTATAGGAATTCTTAAGGGACTGTACACTTGAACCATAATTATGAAAAATGAAGGTTATTTGGACATTTTGGCCTCCCCCAGTCATTTTAGGCATACTGTTCTACCATGGAAGGCAGAGTGGCCCTCTAGTTGAAGCACGGTTGAGAGAACAAGAACAGGCCTTCTAGCTCCCTACCTCCCACTGCTCAAGAATATGTAAGTCCTTCTGGTTAGGAAAACCAGAGCTTCACAAATGTAGTCAATAGTGGTCTTGTTATAGTTCAGAATGGTTCCTGAGGACTCAGCATTTCATAAGCCTTTTTGGCTAAAGCAGTGTTTTGAGTTTTAGATCATTTTCTAGAAAACTAAATGAAAATAAGATTCTCATCTCTTTAAATAAAATTTGGAATATATTTCCTTAAATTTATGAAAGTAATAAAAATACAGGTTTCAGAGCAGAATTTAATTTTCCCATCTTCCAATATTCATGCAGATACATACAAGTATCTTTAAAGGAAACACTGCCAACTAAATATAAAACTGAAACCCATTCAGAGGAATGTCCACTAACTTCATAATCCATGAAGAAAACCAGAGACACATAAGCTACTTAAAATACACACATGCTCTGCCCAGTGAATCAAAACCGTAAGCACAATCACGAGGAAGGCATAAAATTTATATCCCGTCACTATGTGTCCCTGGCTCCAGGATAGGAGAGTTCAAATGCCAGAGTAAAGACAAAACAGAAAGCAAAGGAAACTGAAAACAAAACAAAAAAAAAAAAAAATGGAAAAGACGGATACATTGTTTTTATAAGAGCTTAAAACCGTCATCCAAAGACTTGGCAAAAATTGCTGTATTAATTTTTCTCAATATAAAATAACCTCAAAATCTGCATGCACACATGCATATCCAGATGTATGTGTTTATATGTACATACAGGTGAACAGAATCAAGTAGATTAGGGATATACATATCTGAAACTCCAACAGCTTAATTTCAACTTTAAAGTTGGACAAGGAATTCTTGTCCACCACCCCACTAAATGAATCAGTGACAAAGGAACTCCCTGTAAGTATATACTTACCTTTACACTATTAAGAATTTGGGATCAACACCCCAGTATTTATGGCAGCAATGTCAATAGCCAAACTATGGAAAGAGCCTGGATGTCCATCGACCGATGAATGGATAAAGATGTGGTGAATATATATACAATGGAATACTATCAAGCTATCAAAAAACCCAAAATCTTGCCATTTGCAATGACGTGGACGGAACCAGAGGGTATCATGCTAAGCAAAATAAGTCAATTAGGGAAATTAAGTATCGTATGATCTCACTGATATGAGGAATTTGAGAAACAAGACAGAGGATTATAGGGGAAGGGAGAGAAAAATGAGACAAGATGAAAGCAGAGGGAAACAAACCATAACAGACTCTTAATTTCAGGTCACAAAATGAGGGTTGCTGGAGGAGAGGGGGATGGGAGGGATGGGGCGGCTGGGTGATGGTCACTGGGGGAGGGTATGTGCTAATGGGGAGCACTGTGAATTGTGCAAGACTGATGAATCACAGACTTGTACCCCTGAAACAAATACATTATATGTTAATTTTTTTAAATTTGGCATCAAAATATAGGAGTTAGATACTTCTGGGAATAAAGATACAATTATAGCAGAGTAATGTAGTCACTATAAAAATTACAAGAAAGGGGCACCTGGATGGTTCAGCTCTTGGGCGTCTGCCTTTGGCTCAGGTCATGATCCCAGAGTCCTGGGATTGAGCCCCGCATCGGGCTCCCGCTCATCAGGGAGCTGGCTTCTCCCCCTCCCGCTACCCCCGCTTGTGTTCCCTCTGTTGCTAAGAAATAAAATCTTAAAAAAAAAAAAGACAAGATAGGAATAATTATTAGATGTATAAAAAAAAATCCCAAAGTCAGAAAATATACATCATATATAATATATCTTAATACTAAGTGGGGGTTGTTGGGTGGCTCATTTGGTTACACATCAGACTATTTCAGCTCAGGTCATGATCTCCAGGTCATGAAATCAAGCCCTTTGTGGGGTTCTGCAGTCAGCATGGATTCTGCTCCAGGTGCTCTCCCTCTGCCCCCACACTCACTTACACTCTAAAAAAATAAGGGGCGCCTGGGTGGCTCAGTGAGTTAAGCTCTGCCTTCGGCTCAGGTCATGATCTCAGGGTCCTGAGATCAAGCCCCACATCCCACTCTCTGCTCAGTGCGGAGCCTGCTTCCCACCCTCCCCCCCACCCCACCTGCCTCTCTACCTACTTGTGATTTCTGTCAATAAAATCTTTAAATATTTAAAATTAAAACCTTAATACTAATTATACAAAAAAATTGTTCAGTGACTCACACGGTCAACATAAAATCAGAAATAAAAGAGAAAACCTCAACACTAGAAATTTTTTAAGATTTTATTTGACAGAGAAAGAGATCACAAGTAGGCAGAGAGAGAGGAGAAAGCAGGCTCCTCGCTGAGCAGAGAGCCCGCTGTGGGCTCGATCCCAGGACCCTGAGCTCATGACCTGAGCTGAAGGCAGAGGCTTAACCCACTGAGCCACAAAGGTGCCCCAACATTAGAAATTTTTTTAATATTGTTAACTATGTTAATACCAGTTCAAGAGAAAAGTAACATTTAGCAAAAATTTAGTATTACAGAAGGATGCCAAACTGTATCTAGAGGCAAATTCATAGCTTCATATATTTTCCTTTTATTAGAAAGCAGAAAAGAAAAGGATCCTAATTAAGCTGCCAGATGAAAGAACCACGTTATCTCTCTCCTTACTTAGCCCTCCCCCCCCAAAAAACAACAACAAAAAACCTTAGGAAAATAGGAACTAGAAAACAAAGTTTATGAAGTTAACACATATTTTTATAAAAATAGTATCTGGGCTATCCAATTTTTATTAAGGTTATTTTTTCACTTGAGAGAGTATGCATGCATACGCTATTGAGACCAAGAGCACAAACAGGGGATTGGGTCAGAGGAAGAGAGATAAGGAAGCTCTCCACTGGGCAACACGGGGCTCAATCCCAGGACCCCAGGATCATGACCTGAGCCCAAGGCAGATGCTTAACTGACTGAGCCACCCAGACACCCTTCAAGCCAATTTTTAAAGAGAATAAAATCTGAAGACTGAAAACTGTAAAGAAAAAAAAAAAGAGATATGTCCAACTACGTTAATATACCTGAAAATCAATGGCCTGAATCTCTGAAGTCATAATGTTCACATTTGAATGTAGAATAAGTAAAATATCTAATAGGATAAAGAGGCAAAATTTAAAATAGATTCTATTAATTTCATGAGTGAATTCTTTCTTCTGTCAAACAAGCATCTGCTACCTTACATACAAAAAAATTCTTGAGCAAAATTAATATATTCAGTACTATTCCTTAAAAATCAAACCTGTTACAACAGCCAGCATAGAAAATGAAATACCTTTCTGAATAAAGGCAAAAAAAAGTGGAAGTCTAGGGAACAGGAAATCGTGTTTTAAAAATCACAATCAGGGGCACCTGGGTGGCTGGGTCGTTAAGTGTCTGCCTTCAGCTCAGGTCATGATCCCAGGGTCCTGGGATGGAGCCCTGTAGGGTTCCCTGCTCAGCGGGAAGCCTGCCTTTCCCTCTCCCACTCCCCCTGCTTGTGTTTCCTCTCTTGCTGTGTCTCTGTCAAATAAAATCTTTAAAAATAAAAAATAAATAAGAATCACAATCAGGGAGCAATTATCTAGAAATATAAATATGATTTAACAATATTAAAACTAGTCATAAAGTAATTTGATAACATTCAAAGTCAATTCCTGATATCTTTATCCTTTTAATGTAATGAAAAAATAGAATAAAGAATATCCTAAAATACAGTATATTCCTTGGTATAATACCAGAAGTATTCCTCCGTAAAGCCTGGATCAAGACAAAGGTATGGCAAAAAATACACTATTATGAACATTTTTACTAGTGACAAACAAAAGGTAGAGCTATTCAAAGGACACATCATTACTATCAGGATTCAAGCACCCACAGAGACCATCTAGAAGGATCAGGTAATCATTACTGAAGCCATCAGTAGTATAGAGGAACATGATCAGTTAAAATGTACTTTAGGAGCACCGAGGTGGCTCTGTCGATTAATCGTCTATCTTCTGCTCAGATCATGATCCCAGGGTCCTGAGATCCAGAGCTCAGCAAGGGAGTCTGCTTCTCCCTCCCTGTGCCCCCTCCAAAACCCTTGCTTATGCTATCTCTCGTTATCTCTCCCTTTCTCAAATAAAATCTTTAAAGAATATTAAGTTTAAAAAAATTTTTAAAACAAAGTTATTTATGATAGTAATAGAAAAAGATAAGCCACAATAAAAAATTGTAAAATGTTTCAAGATAACCTTGGTTATAAACCTCGGTCTATATAAGAAAACCTACAAAACATCACAAAGACAAAAATAAGAGGCTTTACTAATTGAGGTGATGTTTATGTTGCTTGAAGACTGAATTTAGTGTCATAGTTTCCCCCAACCCGCTTAACAACAACAACAACAAAATGCTAGCATGTAGCCTGGAGTATGTGCATCAGTAGGCACTAAACTAAGCACTTTATATAGGTCATCTAATTTAATTATAACACGAATTCTATGGGACCATTATCTCCATTTTACAAGTGAAAAAAAACAGAACCCAGAGAAAGGAAATGCCTTCCTCACGCAATGCATGGATACTGCTGAAGAATGAAGCCCAAGCCCTCTGAAGACATGATCTCCAAGAAGCTTCTCTACTGCTACAATTTAAAAGGGGGGAGCAGGGGGGGATAGGATGAAAAGAATTTGACAAATGGGAATTAATCCCATCAGGTTATTAAAATAGGATTATCCTTAATCAAAGTTATATGGTACTAGCAATAGGAAGAGCTAGATCAGTTAGAATAAGTAACTTAGAGAAAGATGTAAAGAAAAACATACACAGCCTGTAACACTAGCCTGTGAGGCGGGATTTCTGCTGGTTTTGTTCTTTACTGTATTTCCAAAACATCTGGTAGTGTTAAGTAGAGGCTCAATAAATATTTGACCAATGAGTTAATGAAGGACACAATGTGAACTTGCCTTACAGCTTAGCAATGGAAGTAGAGCATAATCAATTAGGCTGCAAGAATTGCTTAGCCATTTGGGGGAATAAGTCAACTCCCTGCTTCAAACAATTCTAGATGGAAAGTTGTTGAAGAGAATAAATGTTAAGAAAAAAAAAATGTATCTAAAAACAGTAAGAGACCGATTAAAGAGACCCTTTCCACAATGGAACGCTATCCTCAACATATTGATAAGCGTTCCCATTCATCCTCACAATCAGCAAAGAGTAAGTTAACAATCATCTCAGCTACCAGACTGGAAAGATAGCCTTTAAATTGTTCGTAGCCTTTGCCCCAATAACATTTTCATTGTAAAGATTCATCACTAACCGGAAGGTTAGAAAATGAAAATATTCAAACCATAAGGTTTACAAGTGAGGATATAAAGTTTCGAGAAGACCATCCATGATGCTTTACAAATAGACTCCCAAATGCAAACCAACTTAACCCATTAGTGCTATATTTGTTATTATAGTTGATACACAATGTTCATTTCAGGTATACAACACTGACCTGACACTTCTGTAACTTGAAATGGGTTTTCTACACTAAGATTTTGCCAAAGACTGCACAGAAAAATATCAAAACACTTAGAACTGTTTAAACAAGAAATTTAAGTACTTCATTCAGAACACATTAGGAATGCCTTAGGTGGTTTACTTTTTGAAAGACCTTTATACACTACTACCGCATACACAGGGGAAATATTTCTCCCACTAATGATCTTGAAAAGACCTTGGTGAATTTACTCTTCAGTTAGACATTACTCATGTCAACTCCTACTCAGATTTCACTCTACTCTCCCAGTTTATTTCGGGATGGAAGGCAACACTCAGGCTTACCCTGAGCATCCTACATTTTCTGTTGCTAATTCTGTGATGTGTGGCTCTACAGTGAATTACACAATTGCAATTTAATCGCCTCTAGTATATTACCTAATTAAAGACCTTTTAGAAGTCTAATATGTACTGATCTCCCACTGTACTGATTCAATAGTCTAGAATATTTGGATATGTTGCTTCCACCCTTAGAGCATTCCTACTGCTTTTACCTTAATATGGAATATGGGTTTAATTACACAGTAATCTCATTACCGCAAATACTTTCAACCTGCCTAGATTAAAATAAGCCCAGTAGTTTTAACAAGCAGTAGCCATTTTCAACCTTGGTTGTATACTGGAATCACCTAGAAAGCTTTGAAACTACCACACTGGGGCGCCTGGGTGACTCAGCGTCCGGCTCAGGTCATGATCCCAGGGTCCTGGGATCAAGCTGCATATGGGGCTCCTTGCTCAGCAGGGAGCCTGCTTCTCCCTCTCCTCCAGCTCTGTGTCTCTCTCCAACAGAAATCTTTTAAAAAATAAAACTGCAATCTCAGAGATTGATTTCATTAGTCAGGGTTGCAACCTGGATGATGGGATTCTTAAGAGCTCTCCAGGTAATTCTAACACACTAAAACCAAAAACCTGTGATTTCTGCTAAAGACAGAAATCACAGGTTTTTGGTTTTGGGGGGGGGGGGTGTTTTGTTTTTAAAGAAAGGAAATCCCACCAAATTCCTTACCTGACTTTGAAACAAAGGGACCAAAACAGTAGTCCTAAAATGAAGTGTTACCAATTTAGGACAATAGTTTCATAATTTGATTCCTAAACATTCTTAACTTTGGGAAGATGTCCTTTGTTCCAATGATACATCCACTATTCAATCATTAGGAATATAAAGCCTAAGAATGGAAGCACCCAAGACTACATGACCCACCACTTCTTCCCAAAGAGCTAAATCAACTTGAAATGCATATAAAAAGCACAATCACTCAAGAGGCCTGCCTCACTACCAAATGATAGCTGGGGGGATTTTTCCATTCAGAATTTCCGTATTTCATAACCTGGCAATTCGCTTTCAGTTTAAAGTTCTTTAATGACCTTACAAACTGTGCTATTTATCTTGTGAGTGTACAGGGGAACGGTTTCCATTAAAAGGAAAAAAACTAGAGAGGGAAAACAGGATTACGTTATTCTACTTCGCTTTATAAGCAGTCACTATATCACAATTGCCTCTGATTTCATTTTTGAAAGAAGCAAACTGCCAGTATCACTTAATCCACTGGAGTTCTCATTAGCACAACTCATTCCATTAAATTAAGTGCTACTGTCTCAAGACACCCCAGGGAGGGTTAAAGAAATTGAAGTAATACACGCCTGCCTGAGATGCTGAAGTCAGTCTGGGGTTCTTCAGTGCGGTTCCCACCTCGCTCCCCAGAGTACAACGTATTTCAGATTAAAAGCCAACATAACCCAACCCTTCTACATTTGCACCATCATGTACCAAAGGCTGAGAGCACATGGAATGAATTATCTTAACTCCCGAAGAGGGTAGCTTTTTAAGACTTTCACATCATCTGCTGGAAATCTGCAAACAAGAAAGCAAGGCATACAACTGGGCTCCTACACTGCTGGTCTCTTGGGTTTGACAAAGGCATTAACAAAGATTTGCCTGGCAATCCTTTGTTCTATACCAACAGGTATAACCATTTTGATGGCTTTCTTTATGGGCAGGGTGGGGTTGGGGGAGGGATCCTGGAGATCTCAAAAACATGGAGGGTTGGGGGAGTTGCCTGGGTGGCTCAGTGGGTTGAATGTCAACTCTTGGTTTCAGCTCAGGTCAGGGTTTCAGGGTCAGGAGATTGAGCCGAACATTAGGCTTCACAGTTGGGGGGGTTCTGCTTGGGATTCTCCCTCCTCTACCCATGCACATCTGCTTTCTAAAATAAGGCCAAAAAAAAAATGTTTAACATTAGTTTCCAAAGATGAGACAACTTTGCTTTTATTCCCCTTCCCCAAACTATACCTAATTCTTTGAAACATCGAGTAAATCGGACACATCCATGTATCCAGACGAGATTTTTATAAGACACTCTAAGAATGCATCCAGGCCACAGATGTAGCTCTGGCACCAAAGAGGGGCAACACAACACTGAGACAAGGGCTCTTAGTGGAAGGTAAGGAATTCTCAACCTCTGTAAATCTATAGGGTTTTTTTCCCTAGAAAACTGGCTCTTTCCCTGAACTTGGCGGGGGGGGGGTGATTTAAGCAGTCAGAATGTTAAAAACCTAAGGGACTATCCAGAGCTAAAAATGGCTGTTTTATTGTAACGGAACATTCAGATGTCAGTTCTAGGAAAGCCCACTTTGTTTTCTCACCTGATACTATTTCCCTACAATGCACTCTTCCTGATCAGTTTTACCTAATGGCTTACTTCCCCCACATCCGTGATTTCACATTATTTGTATATACTTCTCAAACTTAGAGGTAAATTATGCAAAGTGGTGGGAATAATTATTCCATGTGAAGGTTTAATAAGTCACAATTTAGTGCGATTAGAGCGGCCATGCGCACAAAATGCAAAG